>BHFT01022608.1:0-47533 GCA_004320025.1 Laticauda laticaudata
GTCTCCCGGAAGCCTTGCGGAGTGTTGCATCCGCTCTCATTGCTTCCATCGTTAGGCTCCGTTTCCACATACGCTTTCCATCCGCCCTACGTCTCCCCCATCCGTCTCCTTGTCCGTTGTTATCTGCTCTGGTTATAGCATTTTATGCCCCTTTTGAGAGCGGATAACAACGGAGATGGAACATTTTTCTCATCTGCTGTGTCCTTTTTACAAACGTTTTGCATCCGTCGGCCAGTGTGACAGGGCCTTTAAGTACTCAAAGTATTCACTTTTATGTGTGTTTGTTTTTTGCTTGGGGACAAAGACTGCAAGGCAAAATAATGGCAGCACATACATTAGCATTATTTTGCCCCCGGGAAACTGTAATAGGGACATACTGACATGTAATCTTTTTATATATTATGGAGGGAAATCAGTGGCTTTAGAGCATTTACAACTTTCAGCCATCATATGTTTTTTTTTTCTTTCATTGACAGAGGACCAATGAATAATAGGTGGGAATGTCTGTGAATATGCATGTAGGTTTACACACATGCGCGTGCACGCTCACACACACACATAAAAAATGTAAGTTGCACCATCAGTCTACATACCTTAAGGTCTTTATAGAATTTTATTCATTTTTCAATTCTGCTTTCAGAACTGCACAAAGGAGCAACACACAAAAGATCATGCTAGTCATTGGGTCCTTTCCCTCCACATAGTAGTCAGTAGAATATTTTATGGAATTATTAAATGCATTGGAAAAGACTTTGCAGGTAATGTAGGCTTACCACTCTAAATAGTGCAAGAATCCACTAAAGTACTAGTTTCTTTGAGTCTGAAAACATCTCCCAAGGCAGTCTGCTTCTTTGCTGAATAACTCTTACGGTTAGGAATATATTCCAGGTGTCCAACCAAAATCTATTACTTTATAGTTAAAATCCAGTGTGTCTTCTCTTGTCACCTGGAACATCTCTATAGAAATTTCCATCCATTATGAGATGTCTGAATTCAGCTGTCACAAATCCCCACTCTTTTCCTGCAGATAAATATACCCAGGATCTCCAGCCACCCATAGGAGGCCCCATGTCATGCCTCTGGTGAAGACTGACTCTGAGGAAGAGGAAGAACAGCCAACAGGGAGTGGAGGTGTGGCTCCAGAGGTGGTGGAGGAGGCTGGGGAAGGGCAGAGGCTGGCTGAGCAGTCAGAGGAGGACCCAGGCCCATCCCTTATCCATCCTAGGGCATGCAAGGAGGAGAGGATCAGGGTAAAACATGGTCTACTTGGGAGGAGAGGGCCATGATCTTCTTCATGGGTTGCCGGTGTGAGATCTGCATAAAAGGTTGGACTTGTGTGCTAACAGACGCTGGAGACAAATTAGTGTTTTATTTCTAAAGGTTTATCTTGGTTGACGTTCTTCCAACGTACTGTCCCTGGTTATCTTCCTGAAGTTGGCAATTACCTATCCTGGTTTGTTGACGAACTTTATTTAATGCGGTTTGTTTTTTGTTTTTCTTTTTTGCTTCGTTATCGGCTCTTTGAATGTGAACTGTGTTTCTTGCCTTTGAAATGTTATTTTGAAAATAGTTTACTTCTCCACTGTGAACAATTAAACAGTGAAGCCAAGTTGAAGGCATTAAAGGACTTAGTTACGTTTTGGATTTTGTTATATTTCTGATAGACTCTGGGTCATCACACCTCGTGTACCTTCAGTGCTTTTTCTGGACATTTTATCACACATTAAAAACAGATGCTTCTTAAAACACCCACATTACCCTTATACTGTAGGTAGTCCTTGACTTATGATCACAGTTGAGTCCAACATCTCCATTGCCAAGCAAGACAGTTGTTCAGTGATTTCCCCCCCCCCCATTTTACCATCTTTCTNATTTCCCCCCCCCCATTTTACCATCTTTCTTGCCAGTTGTTCAGGGAATCTCTGCAGTTGCTAAGTTAATAACATAGTTGTTAAGTAAATCTGGCTTCCCCATTGGCTTCTCAGAAGGTCGCAAAAAGGTGATCACACCTAACCACAGGACATTGTAACCATCATAAATAATATCAGTTGCCAAGGTCTGATTTTTGACAACCTGTCCATGGAGATGTTGCAATGGTCATTAAGTGTGAAAGCAATCTAAGTCACTTTTTTCAGTACCATTGTGACTTTGAATGGTCACTATACAAATGATAGACAAGTGCAGGATTACCTGTGCTTGCTCTTTTTTTGATAATAGTTCTAAAAAGGGCTGCCAGACTTTTCACTTTTGTTAGCTTATGAGGTACAATAATTCTACTTCTCCTGTTACCAACTGTTTGGCTGCCATCCTGACAGCTGAGCCACATTCCTGCACTCATTTAATAGCTATTTATCATTCAGTAATCTGCCCATTTTTGAGAAGGAATGAAGTTACGTGTTCCAGAAATTCGAAAAAAATTGAAAGCTGACCTTTATTAAGTGGGTTAATTGTCACCATCACAGCATGTATGAAATTAATGACCAAAAAGTAGAATTTCTGAGTTTCAGAAGAGTAGGTTAATATCCCCAAAAAAGAAAAACTCTGACCTTTTTGACACATGTCAGAAGAAACAGCCACCTTAATAAATTACTAAACCATCACTAGCATACAATCACTTAAATTAATTGCTGTAAAACATCCTGCCTATACTTTAGACATTACAATTATTCTCTAGACTTCTCAGCAGCTAGGTTTTGGAAGATAGAGTCATTTTTTTCAACAGCGCTGCCCAATATAGAAGTCTATTTCATTTATTAGGGATAAGATAAAAGGCACAGGAAAAAGTATTAAAAGAGGCATATTTAAGAATAAAATGGTTAAATTCAAAAGCAGCCTGAAGCAGAAAGTACAAATTAATGTATCATTGGCAACAACTTGACTTTAAATACAAATTACTATTTCTTCATCAGGAAGAAAGGAGGGTATTCCAAAACACAAAATTCCAAATTTAGGCTGCTTCATTTGCCTATTTCACTGTCAGCATATATATTGAATTTATGCACTTTTCCTAAGAGAATTTGATTCCTGTGTAGGAAATATTATTCAGTTGGATTTTTAAAAGCTATAATCTTAATGAATATTCTCTTGTGTTTTTCAAGCTGTTGTTTTAATAGCTGCTGGCTTTCTTTTTTTCACCTGTTTTTCTTACCTTATTTGTATCACATTAATACTTTGTGTACTTTTTGTAAAACAATTGGGCATTAATTAACAGCATCCCAAAAGGAAGTATTTAACAACTGGATATTCCATGTTACATAAAGTCATAAGAAACAAAAATAAACATGTTTTCTAATAAGCAGCATTACAATGACATTATAGAAACAAGGAAAACACTTGAGAAAGCTGAATTTGAAAATCTTATATTTGCAAGACACAAATGTACAAGTTACAAGTGAAATATGACTCAAAACCAAAACAAGTTAAAGAATGTATGTTTAAACAGATGCATAAGTTGATCATTGCTACTGTAATGCCACAGTGAGAATGGAAGAATAACATTAAATTTACCTCAAACATTATAGTCAAAGAAAACTGGTATAAAATGTTTTGTTGATATATCACTCCACATTTGAAAGGAGTAATTCATTTTCTGGAAATGTAATGCAGAGATTGATTCATGTTACCATGTATATTGGCAATTATATAAAGCTCAACACTGAAAACAATCCATTGTAGAATGAGATATATTCTGAAAATTACATCTTCAGTCCATCCACACATATTTTTTAATTAAATTTCATTAAACCCTACATTCCTCAAATTAGCTTTGTATATTTTAATAGCTGCAATATGGTTTTTATTGAAAAATATCTTTGTTCCCCTCTATATAATAATACTAACCAAACAGTGGGAATATAGTTTAATGTCTAAAATAATTTCCTATTTAAAAAGTAAATCTGATGTAGAATTCAAATATTTGGAAATCATTTTTAGACTAGTTTTTACATGCAATTTTACCATATCCAAAATTCAGGTTTTAGAATGATTTGAATTGTGTTACTACAGTTTAATACTGTGTTTCTCCAACAATACGGCCTCCACCAATAGGAAGCCCCACCATGTTTTACAGGCATTCAATTTATAAAATGAATTAAAGCCCTCCCCCAAATTAAGGCCATATTAAACATGTGAAATACGGGGGGGAAGGGGGGGAATGGCGGGAACTTGCATTAGGAAGTACTTGCATGTCTGGATATAGTGCTGCAGCGTTGTGGGGCACTTCTTACCGGAAGACCTTCTGCCACCATTGCTTTCAATTCTCCCTTGCTGCCGCGGTGTTAGAGAATCCAGATGGCACCCAGCGCAGCTGACAGGCACCCTCCTCCCGGCGGCAGAGCTCTCACCCAAAGGCAGAAGCGATTCCCACCAGACCCTCTCTCATTCCACCAGGGCCGCGCCAGAGCCTGCGGGCTGGGCAGAACGGAAAGCAAGCCACGGGTGCGTGCATGCCTCCTCCTGCCCTTGTTTCCCAAATCTCACCTGGGCAAGCAGAGCTTCACTTGCTGTGCAAAAGCTGCGGCTTCCTCACCTCTCAGCAAGCAGAAGAACTGGCTACAGCCTCCTCCTCCTCAGCTGCAGCGCAGGCGTAGACCTTGCAGGGAGAGAAGAGAGTGGGAAAGATCCTCTTGGGCGAGCTTCCTCCCAGAACGCGGTGACGGGAGCGCCTGAAGCCAAGTGTCTTTCCAGGGCTCCGGTGCAGGGAGAGCCCTGACTGCCAACGTGGCTACGCCAAATGCCATGGCGTTCCTCAGCGCCGGCACAAAGGGAAAGAAAAGGTCTCCCAAACCCCAAGCTGTTGTCGCCCGCTTACCCGAGGATGCCAGGGGGGGAGTTAAGTCACCCATGAAAAGACAGCCTAGCCATTTTTGGGGGGGTAAAAAAAAAATAAGGCCTGGCCTTATAATGTGAGAAACACGGTAGGCAGGCTTTAATTTTAAAAAATTATCTAAAATTGTTGTAGTATTATAAGCTTTTCATGATATAGTAGTTAATATATTTCAAATTAAATACCTATTTGCTTATATTTTATATTTTTATCTGTGGTACCTATCTTTTATACTTGTAATTGTATTATCTGTTTTCTGTATATCACAAATAAATTTTCAACCTGAAGGAAAATGTAATTAAGCTTTGATTTCCACAGAACTGTCTTAAGCAAAGTGAGCGAAGTCTTAAGCATTATTTCTAAGTCATTGTTTTTTCCTTTGGGATCAAGACACAGTTACTAATTTATAAAGGCAATCTTGAGCTCACTGGCATTGTTCTCTACATCTATTGTACAAGGGGAAACTTCTATTTAGTATCTGCCTCTTCGAAATAGTTTCATATTTGTTGGACACTTTATGAATGCATTATTGTAATCATATTTTGATTCTGACACACGCATCCCAACCAAAATTAGAAATAGAGGTTTTTCATATTTTTGCCACAATTCCTATATTTCTTCTTCATTGGATGTCTTGACTGGGGTTGGTTGGAGATGTAGACAAAAATATCTGGATCATATCAAAATGGGAGACTACTTTGAAATGTCTAGAACACGGGTATCAAATTCAATCGTGTCACATGACATACTGTGATGTATCATGATGATTTTTGCCTTTGCAGAGCTGGGGTAGGTATGGCCTGTGTGTGACGCATCTGGCCCGTGGGCTGCCAGCTTGACAGACCTGGTCTAGAACACTTATTCACAGGAAGCTTTTGCTTGCTCTGAATAAAGCAGAGCTATTATTGGTCTTTATTTCTCATTTGAGTTTTGTTATTATAGATTGAATGTGTAGTAATTTTTTTTCTTTTGCAGTTGCTGTACTTTGCTGACACTCCTCCCCCCTACATATTATAAACCTGACACTCTTACACCTATGTACATTTCTTCTGTAAAGTATCCTTTCTGTTCCTGGCTGGGAATTCTTGGATTTCTTGATGACAACTTATATGAAAGACATCAAAATGGGAAAAGCCCAATGTTTAGCCTTGGCTAACTTCATATCTATTTATGATGCATATATCTCTAATGCTTTCATGAATTTCATAATGTTCCAGCGCTGTGACCAAAACTGCAGGAATTGGCAAGATTGAATCAATTGTTTTCAACTGGTGGTAAACTTATTACAAATGGGACTTAGAAGATAAGCAGATGACAAGATCAGCCACTAAGATTTTAAATCAGTATTTAAGTTACCATAAATGACACATGTAATAAAATGCCTGTAAATACATTTACTTCTAGAAAAGTTGTGTTATGTTTCTAACATGGTAGAACCTACAAAGAATGACTAGTATTTCTTATTTGAATGGTAGAGTGTAAGGTACGAAAGTAATCAAGAAAAGTAAATACAGTATGCCATTTAGCTAAATGCTAGTTCTGTTGTCTGTACCTATGCAGTTTTCTTGAGCAATTTAGAATTTATTTGCTATTATTTGTTATAATTATTAACAATCTATTGGCTATCAAAGCTGCAATTCCTAACTGGTATACCTTGCTTAGTTTCAAAGTTCCAAATGATTGTCAAAAAATAATATACCATAGATATGTCCATGAGTTACCAAGAGTTGAGCTCTACTTTTTATTTTTATATAAATATAAAATTGTTTTTGTTTTTACTCTTTATTTTATCTAATTAAGTCAACAAAAATTATACAGGTTTGGTATGTGCTTTTTTTATAAAGGTATACATCATGAAACATAATTAAAAGTATTATTTATCCAATCGTGATACCACTTTTTAATTAGCAGCCTTAAACAAAGATTTTTTGGAAGACATTTGAAGAATATATATTTTCTGAAGTTTGGCAGAGAAACTTCTGATATTATAACTTGTAGAGATGGATAAGGAATGTGACCAAGTTAATTCTGGAAATCTGTAGCATTTTCCTCACACTTAATTATCAGAACTTATGGTTTTATTTTTTTAAAAAAATAAAGAAACTACAGTATAATGTCCAGTAATTGTTGCTCTATGATTTGGTAGATACCTTAGATATATTTAGGAAAGACACAATCATGTTATGCCTTGTTCTTTTCATTTTCTGGATCAGATAATCCATAGCTTCAGAAAAAAATATAAATGAATTACAAAGTAGGCCAGCTTTATTGGATCTTGAGAATGTGGTTTCTTTGAATTTCTATGATGTTGTAGGCTGAAAGAAGATTCACCAAATTAAAAAAAAAGGCTGGAACCCCGCACCATTAAAAAAGATCTATTGAAAATCTGTATGGGACATAAATAATGATGCATGATGATCAGTATTAGGTACATGAATCCATCTATACTGGATTGGAATCCTTGAGGGATTAAACATGCAGCAGGCTCCTAAATGATGATTCTAGTTCAGGAAAATAATCATGTCAGCTGCACCGCTTTTTTCACTACAGCATTGCTTCCATCACTGATACTTTGTCAGAAAATAGATTACTGCATCATGTGAAATAATGACAATAATTTATTCCATTTACACGCCGCTTGACTCCCAGCACTTGGGAATAGCCTCTGAAGACTGTCAAAATCCACAATTATGGACCAGAACAGTGGTGCACATTGATAACTACTGTATGAACAAATAATGAAAATACACATTCAACTGCACTGGCTTCTGGACCTTATTGAAGGACACAGGCAATATTTAATCAAATCCCAATTTGCTAAGTGTGTATTGTATGGCAATATTGTCTTCAATATGAATCTTCTCAAGTAATAACAGTTGACTTGTAAGGACCATGTTCTTTACGAATTCAGAAAGACTGGTGTTTATGATGGAGCTCATTTCACGATAACTGTTTATTATGGAACAATCTCTTAAGGAAGCTAAACCATAAACCATATATATGGTTTATTTTTGTGTGTGCACATGTGTGCACGTGTGTGTATATATTGTAATTAGATAAAGAATAATAAGTCTAAAATAAAGAATATATATTCTTTAAAAACAGCTTGTGCAGTCTTGAAACAAATATATCTCTCGGAAATGGGAGCAATATCGGAAAAATGAAATTTCTGCACTGTAATCTTTGTGTTATTATACTATTCTTATAGTTTCACATTTGATATTTAATTTGTGTACCACCTAAGACCAAATCAGCTACTGTGAAATAAAACATGGGTAATGCGCAATATGTAATAATTTCACACAACCACTTCTGTAAGATGATTCATACAAAGTAAAAATTTGCATATATTTGTTTATTTTGGCTTCTGCTAATCTTAGGAAAATACATGGAGTTATATTCATTATAACTGAATTTCCAAACTCATACACTAAAGATTCAATTCTTTTTTTTCTTTCGGATACTAAGCAAAGATTTTATGAGCTTACTTGATAAAACTGCTCCTATATCCTTTGAAGGCCATTTTCAAAGCAGTGAAGGACAAAATATTAGTTCTGCTTAAAATTGCACAAGTTAGAAATATAACTCAAAGAAAATACATTAAAATTGTGATGTTTCATTTTCAGGTTTCTTTGCTTTGGGATTCCAGAACTTGGCCTCTTATGTCTGGGACCTTAAAATTCAATTTTTTAAACATAAAGTGACAAGGGTGCACTCAAAAATATACCAAAATTAGAAGCGTTTTGACATATTAAAAAAATTGTTCCACTCATTTCTGCAGTTAAACACTGCTGATTATTGTGGATGTCAAAACTCTAGACTGCTCCAAAAGAACAGACTTTAAAGATCCACAAAGCCAAAAATATTTCTGCATATTAGGAATTCACAAAATGTATTTTGGGGGGATGGATCATTCTAAGATACACAAAATATTTCCATTTTTCTTCTGGACCAAGCTAATTTGTGTATTCTGGGTGTGATCTAGCAGTCTTCTGAAAATAAATCTCCTTAACTCCCCTAAAACTGCAAGCACAAATTTAAAATTAGTGTACTATATAGCATGTTAAGCCATGCAGCATTAATGAAAAGTAGCAGACACATTAGTAAGGTTTCACTTTTAATAATTTTCTTAGTCAAAAGTGTTGCTCTGAAAATCTCTCCTTATCTGAAAATCTGAAAAGGCTGGGGAGCAATCTCACTTTGAACAACACAGTTTAAAGGCATGGGCTGAATGATCCACTTTCACTTTTTTCTTCACCAAATATCACAGTGCCATTTCAAAATAAAAATTACACCTTAAAAATAAAATGGAGGATGTATCATCAAATCAAAGCAAACTTTGATTTTTTTGGGGGGCAGTGGGAGGAGAAAGGAGGGGCAGAGAATGAAACTTCTCATACAGTAAAACAAACCACAAAATAAATCAACATTCTTAAAAACCACTATAATTAGAATAAAATATGTATTCTTACTATATTTCAAACCCAATAAAAATAAGATTGCCACGTTACTGTTTAGGGAGCAGCAGATCTGACTCTTTCCTAGTTTTCAGTCTTGATATCCATTCCCTATTCTCTTCTGTTTTCAGTTTTTAGCAAAAGCAAATCCTATCACTTCCATGGGCAACAAGCTTTGAATTTTAAAAGTCAGAGTAAACAGAACAGAAAAGCAGCAGATGAGGTTGACCTCTTCCCTAGGAAGTATATGGATTTTCTCAACCGAGGACTGCACAATGTTCCAGTGGTATTTTTCTCTTGCCCTATTCCTGGATTCCAAAAGCAAGATGGCAATCTTAATAAAAAATGGATGCTAAATCTTTTAAATAACTTAAAACTTTTTTTTTCTTGTTAAAAAGCACCCCTCATTCCTCTGCAGAAATAAATGTTAAGAAGACACCAATGTAAATTACTGTTCAAAGAGGAGAATAAGAACACCTGCTAGTTTTCCATGTCACAATAAAATCAGATTGATTCCTTAACCTCATCAGTACTGTCTAAAGAAGATTCTTTGGTATCCTCGGTCTCTCTGCTGCTTTCTTCTTGGTTTAGCTTTTCATTTTCCAATTTGGTCCTATTAAGCAAAGAACTGTCCCCATTCACAAATCCATTTGCTTCTACACCAATGCTTTCCTCAATCTTTAGATCCTGTGGCTCCCCTGTCTCCAAATTTCTCAGGACAATTGGGAGGCTTGAGTCTGCCACAGTGTTCTCCAGCAAGGCAACATTACTTTCTTCATATCTGGGAAGGGGCGCTTCTTCTGCCATTTGTTTGCCATAGTACTCTCGATTAGCAGAAGCACTTTTTATTGCTTTTTCTAGGATTTCTTTTTCTCCTAAACGCAATTTAATAGCCATAGTTGCATTACGGGTAAGGTCTTGTGTTTCCAAAATGAATTTGTCATCCTAAGGAAACAAGTGGAATAACAAACATGAAACTGTCAGCTCAACCTTAAGCACAAAACCAGACATCAGGTTTACATAGCAATGACATCAAATGGAGAAGGTTCTTCTTTATGACTCGAAGAAAAAAGTAGATCCCTGCTTCAAGAACCTTACCATCCCAAAAGTGGACATTTGGAAAATACAACTAAATGTGGTGATTGTCTTGATTGTTTAGACTGTATTGCAATTAGGAATGAACAAGAGGAAGTCAAGATATAAGACAGAATATAAAGATACATTCTTCCAAGTGTTCTGAACAAGTAAGAATCAGTACTGTTTAACGAAAGAAGATAACATTCAGAATCTTGGACTTATCAGAAGTCTAAAAAAATGAATGTTTGGAATGCAAAAGATGTGTTTCTACATATCTAGAGGAAAGCTTCAGGGTAATAGCAATACCACTTAGACTTATATACCGCTTCACAGTGCTTTACAGCCCTCTGGAAGCAGTTTACAGAGTGAGCATATTGCCCCCAACAATCTGGGTCCTCATTTTACCAACTTCGGAAGGATGGAAGGCTGAGTCAAGCTTGACACCATCAGAATTGAGCAGTGAGTTAGCATGTGATACTGTATTCTAAACATGGCACTACCACGGCTCTGAGCGGGTCTGAAAAGGGTCCATTGAGCATATATTTTCAGTACTTTCTCTGTCTCTGTCATCCAGCAATGTGAAAGAAACAGTAAGAGTCCACAAATTTCAAATGTAGCTTATAAACGGACTGGGTCATATTGTCACGAAGAGTCCTATGCAGAAACCCAGCTTCTGTCCCCTTAACAATGATTCAAACCAACTCAGAATTTTTTTTAAAAATTTAAAATGTAAGAAACCATTGCATTTTGCAACATCTCTCTCACATGAAAATATACATTTGAAAATAATTTAGATATATAAGAAGAAAAGCAGTAATAGTTTCTGGAAAAGTAAAGTACTATAAGAATGCAAAGCTTTTAAAACACCCATCATTGATATTCACAATTAAATCTGATAAATGGTAAGGTTCATAAATATACAGTATGAAATTTCAAGTTGTTTTAAATCTTACTTGAATAGTAGTCTTGTAGGTTTTCAAGAGAAGAGATGCCCTGGCTTCCAGGAAAGTCCAAAGTTTCACCTCATTGTCCCAGCTCACTGGAAATTCTGAATTACCAAGGGTGAAGATTCTATCAATAGTATGTTCCCCTATCAAGTGTTCTTTCAGCTCATCTACAAAAGATAAAATACTGTCAGCAAATGCTCACTTATTCTGGCCATCAACCAGGTTAATAATTGATCATTAGTAAAGAATCTGTATTCAAGATGGAAGCTCTAAAACAGAGGTCTCCAAACTTGGCAACTTTAAGACTTGTGGACTTTTAACTCCCAGAATTCTCCAGCCAGCTATGCTGGAGTCCTACATCTTAAAGATGCCAAGTTTGGGGACCCCTGCTCTAAAATAAAACAATTTACATTTTGCCTTTATTACAAGACTGAATAACAGGTATCAGCTCAAGGGCTGCACCATGTTTTTGTGGATGATGCTTTCCTCTCTTGTTCTATTATTTTTACATTTTATTATTCCTCATTTTTATTTTATTCTACTACTTAAAAGATTCATTCATTTGTTACTTTAACATTTATAAAGAGTTGGGGCTGGGGGGGGGGGAATGATTGTTAAGAGANGGGGGGGGGGGAATTGATTGTTAAGAGAATTCCTTGCAAGTGCAGGTTTTTCCTTTATCAGTAGAGGGAGCAATGATACCAAGACTCTTTTTTCCAGAATTACATGGAAAGTGCTTTTCTCTTTTTTTAACTAGGAAAACAAGCAAATGAAAGAATAATTTCATTTTGTGCCTTAATTCCTACACTAAAAAAATGAGAAAAAAATGCTGCAATAGGATGGAGAATTTTTTAAAAAGATTAAATGCCTCTAAAAGTCTTAAGCCATTTCAACCTCTAAAAATTGCAGAAAAAAATGGTTCCACTGAGTTTATGTGACAAACCTCAGCTAAGTCTATGGAGCCTATTTGAAAGAGATGTGAATTATTTCTTCTTTTCTTACCTGCTTCCCCTGCATCCTAAAATCACACTGTTGCAATTTAGCAAAATGACTAATCAGGGGAGGTAACAACAAAAAAGTATAAGATTGTCTTGACTGTCCCATTGAGACAACAGCACAGAGGGCAATATACAATACACTGGAATCTTTTTTGCAAGACTTATTAAGGACAAAATGTTGAGTCCAACTAATGAAAACTTATATACTTCTATATGGAAAAGAAAATATATTATAGATGCAATTAGGTAAAGAAAAAGATCTATCATAAAAGCTGTCATTGTAGTAGTAAATAAGGGGTTTTGCTTCTGACTCTACAAATCCAGGCTAAAAAATAGTTTTAATATTTAGGATAGCTCTCTTAAAGCCTGACATGGTCAAAAATTAAGATGACAACCCACAATAATTCAGGTTTGAGGGAGACGTAAACAGTGAGATGGAAAAATGGAAAAATAAAATAAGCAATAAAAAACTAAACAACAAAGAATACACCAATATTATAACCAAAAGATGGACAAGTGGAAAGCAGACAGCAAGGGGGAGGGGTGGAGTCTGCTGGCAATCTAGCAGCCACCTTCATAATCAAGTCTCAGTAGCAGAAAAAGAAGGTGAAAGCTATTCAAGCTATCTTCTAGATTTTAAAGTAGATCTGTTAATTATAATCCAACCAATTATTAAATAAAGCTTAATATCAAACAACTAGGAAGCCTATGTCTAGGCACATGGGAGCTTTTGTAAGCAGATAATTATTTTATTTTGTTTTAATGAACTATTAAGCTACAGTGGCCTAATATTTGTTTTAAAATAGATGCTTGAAGGGTAAGCCTCTCTTAATCCTATTTTTATTATCACTTAATAAAATGAATCAGATGCATGTGCTTGTAATGTTCTTTTTTTACCTTCAGTCATACAAAATACTCTAAGAAAAGCCAGTAGTTGAGCAGAGATTGGAGGGTCCGTTGAATGCAAAGCAAAAACACTGGAACTAATAAAATAAAGAATGAGTCAGTATATGATTATTATTTAACATAAAAAATCTTAATTTATATAATAGTATTACTCTTGTAATGAAGATTATAAGGAATCAACTCAATTTCACATCATTAAACAAGCTATTCCAAACTCTTCCACATAAATGTTACACAATTTCTCTTCTAGAACAAGTTATTTTGTGTAACAACTTCGTAGCTAACAATTACGCATGCCTCCAAAATGTTTAAGGTCGATGTTCCAATCTACACTATGAATTGTAACATACTATCATTAACTACCAAACATATAGAATAAATCCTATTCAATTTATTTCAGGATCCAATGCCCCCTAAAAAACAAATATTGGCAGCACTACTGTAAAAAATAATACCATGACTGTATCATATTTCTACTGAAGAGAAGTAAATAGTAAAATGAGCAAACTGAGCCATATCCCATACCCTGAGATAACTTATTTGTGCGTTGATGTATAAATAAAATGTATAATAGATAAATATGGCATACTATGCAATGTAAAATAAATTATATGATGGCTGTTTTAGCATCTATCAACAATAATTAAAGTTCATTAATCAATGTTTTACTTAGTTTTCAAGCTTACAATACTTTAAGATAAAAGCAGTCTCTCTTAATTTTACTTACGTTGGGATTCCAGCACGAGCTAAGACTTCTGCCTTCATAGCATACAGCCTGTCACTTTTACTTACTCCAAGCTTTATTTTCACTCTGTCATGTGAATTATTATCAAAGAAAAATCCACTGTGGATCACAAATTCAGCATTTGACCGAGTGCCATAAAAAATGTAAATCTAAGATGAAAAGAGAAGGAACAGAAAAACAGCTTACCATCAAATCTTGGAATGACAATTGGCACTTTAGACAAATAATCTCCCTGCCCCAAAATACAGTACAAAAGAGCCCCAAATAGTAAAAATACTGTATTTCAACAAAGTACAACACAAATTTTCCACAAATTGCTTGCACTCTCAAGCATTTCACATTGCTCAAAGCCTCAATATATTTCTGCACTGGATTAATACATATAGATCATTAATGCTCAATTGATTCTCTTTTGAACAGCAAACAATGCTGCAATTTTGTCACATGTAAGAATAGTCTTTTTCTGACTGCTGAATATGAGCTGATAAAAAAATGTGTTATAAAATAATCAAATAATGGTTTAATGAGAAACAATGGCTTACTGCTTTGAACAAATAAAAATATTGTATATTGTGCCTTACTTGAAATCCTGGTATACACAGGCTGGAAGGCTATTCTGTAAGACTAATTCTTGGGGAAAATCTACTGTGCAAAATCATTAAACTTTACAGAAAGAAATAAAATATTTTTCAAATTTTAGATATGTAGTATAAGATTTACTTCCATTAATATACATTGTAGCTATCAAGGTGGCCCTTTATAATAAATTTTAAAGAACGTTTTCGCTTCTCAAGTAATATAACAAAGCAGCATGTATGGGCTTGTATGAATGGCCAGAAAAAGCATGAATATTCAGAAATAAAGACAGCAGATATACCGGAGGAAGAAAGGGGGAAATTTTGAGTGCAAACTACAAAAATTATTTGAAGGGGTGGGGGGTGGGGGAAAATGCAAGCGTTATGGTGAAATAATAGGATTTCTTGAAGCTATAAATGCAAAACCATGCCCAACAAGGAAGAGAAAAATATTGTTTTTATTCAAGTACATTTTTTCCCAAGAACAAAGAGGAAAAGATGTCAAATAGCCATTTCAGCACTGTAGTGTAAAAGATATAAGCAGTTAATGAAACTGAAGAGGGGATAAATATGAGAAAATATGGGTACAAAGCATCCCTGGAAAAGTGAACTCACCACCTGGAGTGAGAAGATATTTTCTCCATCTGAGATCCAGAGTTTTGGGGTTGCCTGGAAAGGGGCAGCCCCATGCTCTCCTTAATTAAAGAATTTATCCCATAAAATGAAAACAAGTGTTTATAGGGGATGGCAAGAAGTGAGTCAAGCCAGGAAGACAGCAGAGACTAGGGAAAGAGAAACTTTCAATATGAAGGCAAGCACTTCAGCTGTTGTCTTCAGATAGCGATAAAAACTTCAATTCTTGGAACTGAAAAACAGCTGAAAGAAGAGTCTGCAAACCCAAAGCAAGCATACAGGAGCTCAGATGCAGAGCTCCTAGAGGTCATGGTGATACTGATACTCTGTTCCAAACGCAGAAGAAATGTCTGATGTTAAGAGTTAGTAAACAAGTCAAGTTCCCATTTTTCTGAAATATGCTGCGATAGTTTCTGTATATAATATCTACTTGTCCTGCACTAGATTTTGCAAATTCAGGTAGCTTGCTAACATGTTCCTTGACCTTTTTATGCATTCTCTTGTAAGGGACAAAGTATTTTCATTCACATGGTTGGACGCAGGGCTTCATTATGATGCCCTCTGGACCGATTTCTCTTTTGGTGACTTATGTAATCTTTGTTGAGATGCCTGCCCACGTTAGCATGTCATCACTCGAGCTGGTGTTTCAGGATGCTTACAGCTAGTTAAAGTGACTCTTAATTTTATGCATATATTGTCCATCAATGGAACCCTAATCAGATAATATGAATATGCATATGTATTGCTGTCATCTGTAAGTGTCCCAGCACTATAGTCACAAGTTTGGTAAAAACCCAGGGACCAATGTAATTGAAGGAAATTCCTTTGAACTAATAGTGGCTGTAGTGGTAGTTAAACATGAGAAATATTTTTACATACTAACCTGATTATGAAAGTAAGCTTCCAATATGTCCATTGGTGCCAAGTGGTCATCTGGTATAAGGCCTGTGCTATTGATTTCACGGTTTCCATCTTATTTATTTGATAAAGCTGTTCTCCAATCCACTTTTTTGGCTACTAAAGATCATCCATGAAAAAAATCTATCATTAACTCAGATGATCTTGCCAGCACATTCAGGCATGTAGGTTCTGAATGTATCTCTCAGAACAAGGACTAAGCTAAAGCATAGAAACTGTTGCCACTTCTTTTGTAAAATAATTGCTTCAGCATTTTTATTTTATTTTATTTGCTGTTCCTCACCTGGATCTTTCAGAAAGTCCCTCTAAAGTAGATACAACTGTCCTGGATATCCTGTTGTAACAGAATAGCTGCAGATTACTGCTTAAATTTGTTCCTTTCTGACTAGTTTAGAGAATAATTGTAAGAATACCAACCACTTCCTGCCAACAGGGTGCTTCTTCTGGAAATTCTGTGTGTCTCAGGGAATGCTCAGGTTACTAAAAGTTTAAGAATTCTTAAAGATTTACAGAGGTGCCAGATATAAGTGATCCAAGAGCCTGTATCATGGCATGTAGTCCAAGGAGTATCCCCTCCTGATAATTTACCCTCCTCCCTTTGAAATTCTATTGTCATTAGTATATTTGAAATTACATAATTGATTCTGTCCTATGAGATCCCAGGAGTAAGATGACCTTCTCTAATTTACTTTAGGAACTTAGAGGAGCTGAGATTGCAGCTGTCATGTAATTGTCATTTAAATTGCAGACATGTCAGGCTCTTCTTCCACTTCTTCTGTCTATACTTCTTATTGCAATTGTGTCTTTCTCATTCCTTCCTTCTGCCCTTGTGGACATGCCCTGAGGTGCAGCAGCAGCAGAAGAGGAAGAAGGAAAGGGGGGGGAGGGAATAGCAGGAAGGAAAGATATCTGAAATAGTGAAGGATCTAGTAACCAAGTCAGAACCCTTTAAGTGCTCATTTCATGGGAAATTATTCATCTTTTTATTTGAGAAAACTATACTCCTGGATATGTCTATGTCCTACTACAGCTACCCCTTTCAGAGTGAAACCCTGGTGATTTGTGATGTTCACAATATTGAGTAATGTTTTATCATGATGTGTTAAGCCTATTATAATTTATATAACTAAGCTTAATCAACAGCTCCTCAGACTACTTTGCCAAGAAATCCATGAATTAATAGTCAACATGTATTCCTGGATGTTATGAATCTAAAAAATACTACAGCTGAATGATTAAAACAGATAGTGATATGTATTATGTTATATATTCTCCTTTGGGGAAAGAATCCTCACAGTTGAATTGCTTACATTATTTTCTTTCTCACAGCACTATTTCTGCTTCAAGTCAAGAAAACTTCCCACTCAAAATGTTTTTATTTATTAAATACCAATACTTTTGCACTGACTTTTATTCTTCAGAGCAGTTACACATATGTTTCAGCATTAAAAATGTAAATATTTAACCATCTGGATGTGAAGATAAGTACACAAAGTTACCTGTTCACCAGGTTTAAAATCTTGAAGTGCCACACATTCACAACGATCATCTTTTAAATTGTAGCCTGTAGTAATCTGGATCATGGATTAAAAAATATATAGAAAATTCTTAGCAACTTAGGATTTACTGTATTTTTTAATTTAATTTTTATTGTAGTGAACAAAACATCAGAAAAACTGGAGAATTCAGTATAAAAGGTAGCAAAGCACAAATATGATGTATATTATTTTTTATAAATCTGCTTTTTCTTCAAAAACATATAAAATCACATACAATCTTTCAAACCTTTGCCCAAAATTAGTATATAATTCTATCCATATTACTTTTATAACAAAGAACATAACATTTCTATAGTAAAAAAATAAAAAATACAAATAATTAACTGTACTTAAAAAAAGTATTCCCGAATCTACCGTTGTTTATTGCTAATTATAAAAAAAAACAAAGAAGGAAACATGAAGGCTTATTTTATTAAACTATAGTATATTAAGCATCTTCTCTAACATCTTGACATTTTCTTTCCAATTGAAAGGTCATTAATAAAGGTGTAGTGGCAATTATTTTCATTAAGATGATGCAGAGGAGAATTAGGAAACTTCTATTCTACTGAAAGGATATGTTTGACTGTATTCAAGTGATACGGTAAATAAGAAATAATGGAAAAATATAGCTGGCCCTTCCTGTCAATAGGTGCAGCTGAAAAAACTAGTTGGCTCTATCTGTACTTTATTCAGCATTATATGCAAGCCAGTAATTTCAGTTTGTTCTCTCAATATTTTGGAGTTATAATATCAGTCTGGCAAGATGTATAGGTTTAATGGTCTGGAGGCTAAAATGTACGAAGAACAGTTGCAAGAATTGGGTATCTTTGGTTTAATGAAAAGAATGATTACGGGTGACATTATAGCAGTGTTCCAATATCTAATGGGCTGCCAGAAAGTAGAGGGAGTCAACTTACTCTACAAAGCACCTGAGGGCAGGATAAGAAGCAATGGATGGAAAGTAATCAAGAAGAGAACCAACTTTGAACTAAGGAGCGTTTCCCTGACAGTGGAACAACTTGCCTCCAGAAGTTATGAATGTTCCAACATTGGAGGTTTTTAAGAAGAGATTGGACAACAATTTGTCTGAAATGGTAAAGGACAGGGCTGTCAAACTGCAAGCCCATGGGCCAGATGCGTCATTTGCTAGCCATGCCCCAGCCGGGTTTAGGGAAGGGGGAAAAAGTCCCAATATGTCATGTAACACCACTGTGACGATATGAGTTTGACAACCCTGATATAGGGTTTCCTGTCTGAGCAGAGGGTCAAACTACAAGACCTCCAAGGTCCCTTCCATCTCTATTATTTTGTTACAGTACTAAATAAAGCATGGATTTGTTTCTTGTGACTACTGGCAGAAAGAACAATATGATAAGAACAATCACCTCCAAGACCGTTAACCACCAAGACTGTTAACAAATAATGTCTGAGTACAGTCAATGAGATTCACTTTTGAGTGGACATATAGAAGATTGGATTGCCAAAAAATAGTGATTTTGATTAGAAATTTTTTTCCAACTCTAAAAAAGCAATTAATTAAAAAAAAAACAGAGTAAAAAATAATTATTGGCAATTGTCTTCTTCTAAAGAGCAACTTTTACATGTGGTAGAAAAATTAGGGTCACAAAACTAGAAGAAAATTGATTTTTAGAGCGATTACAGCCAGATATGTTTTGAATTTTTAGTAAACAATATAGTCTTGGGGATTAAATGAAACTCTGAGCTTGAAACAGCCAAGTTGATCAAGGAGCAAGCAATGGATTATTTTTATCACTGTATAATTCTAAAGAAACAATAAACCTCCCTTGTGATGATTATCCTCAAAAGAAATGGCTAAATGGCTAAAAATGAGGGCTTATATTAAGGAAGCTAAAATAAATCCAGTTCTTGTGACATCAGTCTGTACTGTCTGTACAGCAGTTCTAATTTTTTATCCATAACTTCTGTTCCCTAAGCAGCACCCCCATAGCAAGAACTGGAATGGTAGAAAAGTGTCAGATTGCAAATTCATTTTGGGATAAACACTGGGATACATTGGGATAAACAATTACTTTACTTTGAAGTGAGAACTAAGATTACTGTCAGCTGAATATGGGAGGAATCCTCTACTGTGATCCTTATAAGGCATGGTCAGTGGTTGGGAGGTGCTGCTGCAATCAATGTTCTTTCAGGTTCACGTTTTGAAACCTTTACATATGAACTATATCCACAGGCATACTGATTTTTACCTGGACTACAATCATGCTTTTTGAATCAGATATAGTACCTACTGGTTTTGACTAAGGACATGCTGGAACAATTCTTAATTCTAGGCTGCTTTAGCCAGCTCTGATCTTTTTCTTCTTCTCTGCTGTAGCTCCACAGGACAGAACACTTGCAATTTCAATAGAATCCTCAGAGCTAATATATTATACTATATTCCTTTTTACTGTGTCTTGGATTTTTAATATTAAGAATTATGTTTACATATGAGTAAATTAAAATGTTAGACAAACAGGTTCTGTGGTCTGGAGATCTCTAAAAATTGGTGGAATATTTGCCCTAGGCCTTTCGTGGCTGGCAATATAGGCTAGGACAACAGCCCTTTTGTCAGGGTTTGGATGGTCTTTGGGATAGCTTGCAGGGTGGCTTCTTATTTGTCTTGTAGATGAGAGCTAGCAGGTTTGGTGAATGGCACTGGAGAGCCAATCAAATGCAACCTGCCTGAATTCATATGGGTTGTGAGTAACTAAGCTGCGTTCATTAGGGCAATGGCAACAGCTCAGGCTTTTAATTCTATAAATGAGATTCAACTTAGAGAGCTTCCCTCCTTTAAGTTCTCATTTTTTGTACTTTCAGATGTCTTTCTTGTTTACACCATCTTTTTATGGTTTCGACCAAGGGTGTCAAACTCAAGTTGACACGATGGTGCCACGTGACATATCTGGAGTTTCTCCCCCTCGCTAAGCTGGATGTGGGTGTGGCCAATGTGTGACACATCTGGCCCATGCCCCAGGAGTTTGACAGCCCTGGTTTAGAGGGTGTGTGTGTGTGTGTATTGGTGCCTTTGAATTAGTGTTGACTCTTAGCAACTATGTGGACAAATCTAGGCAATTTCCATGGCAACATTTTTTCAGGGGGTGGGGAAGGAAAGGGTGGATGGTTTGTTATTACCATTTTTCTGGGGCTTGGAGATAAGGAGATTGGTCCAAAGTGATCCAAGATGGCTTTATGGTCAAGGCATGTCTAGAATGTTTGGTTTCTAGCTCAGTGACCATTACATCAAATTGGCTTTCACTTCTGTCTACATTTGTGTACTTTATATTTCTCCAGGACAAATGTTCCCCTATTTCCATGCCATTTGACACACAAGATCTGATAAAAAGAAAGGAGAGATTTGTGAAGGGAAGCAGAATCTATGTAAATATAAAACTCCAATATTTCTCTTTTGTGCCACATAATAATTTAATGAGTCAGACTAAGTTATCACACTGTGATACTATTACTATTAAATTCAGATTGTTTAATAGAAAAATAGAGAAGTCTGTGACATAATAAATTGAAGGACTAATCTGATTGGATTAGGAAGCTGTGGTGGGGCAGTGGTTAGAAGACAATTTTGCAGGCTAATACTGCTGATAGCCAGGAGTTTGATTCTAACTGGCTCAAGATTGACTCAGCCTTCCATCCTTCCAAAGTTGGTAAAATGAGGATCTTGGGGGGCAATATGCTGACATTGTAAACGATACAGCTGGTGCTATAATGCATTATGGGGCAGTACATAAGCCTAAGTGCTATTACTATTATTATGCATAGCATGATTTTTGCTTGAATTTCTGGAAATTATTTACCTTCTGGGTTCTTTATACTTTCTAAGTTTTCTCCTGTGTTTATAAGGAACTTCTAAGAAGGACCATTGTAGGTTTAGAGCTAGCTGTCATTGCATTTTTTATGATATTTGATTATATTTATTTCTTATGATTTCACATTATGATATTTCCAGGATCTCTAAATATCCAGCTTGTAATAGACTACTTGTGACAGACAAGTAAACTCAATGTGAACAAAACAGACTTCTCTGGGACTTGGCATCAGGATTAAGACGAGATTATTGTTCCTGTTGGGAGTGTACTACTCTCTTTTAGGGAATAAGTAACATCAGTGGCAATGGAGGCTTCTATCAGTTTTAGTTCCTCTACTCAGAGAGATGTTTTAGTGACATGTGCTGGCAAGTCAAAATTAAATTATTGTAATTTGTATAACATGCTTTGTGTGAGGCAGTCATTGAAGATGTTCCACAAACTGCAACTCATCCTGAATGTGGAAACACAGGAGGTAAGTGGTACCTTTTAAATGTCCCACAAAACTATCATGTTGAAAGAAGTTCTTTAGTTGCCAACTGCTGTCTGAGTCCAATTCAAGGTGTTTGTAATAGTAAATAAAGTTTAAAAGTTAAAATCTATTTAGCACAAGTTTAAATATATTTTGACAATGTTTTAAAGGTTTCTTTTAAATATAGCTTTGCTCTTTTAATTATTTATTTAAATTTATTGGCTGCCCAACTCCAATGGACTCTGTAATCTTCTGAGCTATTAATGGAATAAGAAGTAAAATAATTATTGGATCCAGCCACGTTAGTTAACTTTCATGAAGTCTCCAACCTTTTCTTTTTGAGGGAAGGTTTTTGAGAAGATCGTTGGCATGCAGCTTCAGAGGGCCTGGATGAAGTGAATAATTAGAACCCTTTTAGTTGAGTTCAAGCTGGGGTATAGCACTGAAACAGCATTGGTCATTTGAAGGGTCTGGGATGCGGTGTTCCAACTGTCCTGCCTTTCCAGAATCTTTCAGTAACTTTCAGCACCATTGACCATGGTATCCTTCTGAACCAGCTCAGGGGTAGGCAGTGGAGCTCCAAACTATTGTTTTGCAGTGGTTATCTCTCTTTTTTTTAAGTGGCTGGTTTCAATTGAAGGGAGTGGGTGAGGAGAGGTTGAGTCCTAGGTCCTTACAGCACGGAATACTTCAGGGGCTCAGGACTCTCCCCTCTCTTCCTTAATATGTATAAAAATACTTTGTAAGATCATCCACCAGAACAGGCTATGCTAATAATACCCACTTATATACCTCTACACTGGGCCAGGCAGATGATACAGTTATAGTGTTGTCTGAGTGCCTGGAGACTGTAAGGGTCTGAATGGGGATGAGCCAACTTCAGCTCAACCCTGGCAAGATGGAATGGGTTTGAATCCCCCCCCCTTTGCTTTGGTCACTTGTTGTTTTTGATGCTGGATAGATACACAATACAGAGTCTTTCTGGACTCATGCTCCTGCTTGACAAGCAGGTAGTAGCCGTAGCTAGGAGGTCCTTTGCACAGATTCATCCTGTGCACCAGCTGCATCCTTTCCTGGACCAGCAAGCTATGTTCATGGTTACTAACTTCTTAATTATTACATATGTGCCATGGGGCTACTCTTGAAGACTGATTGGAAGTTACAACTAATCCAGAATGCAGTGGCACACACAGCACTGAATGTCCATAGGTTTACCCACGTTATGCCTTTATTGTGTGAGCTGCACTGATTTCCAATTTTCTCATGGTGTGTAATTCAAGTTGGTGGTTGATGGTTATTGGTTATTACTTTTGAAGGCCAACATGGCACAGGACCTGGTTATTTGACAGAGGTGGAGCTAAACAGATTTGACAGTCCAATTGGCTAGGAGATGGAGTTAATCCTTTGCCTGGACTCTTGTAATCTTACAAGGGAGAATAAGAATATTTGTCCATCCCACTAGATCAATTAAGATAGGCACTCTTCAGGTCCCCTCCATGAATTTTGCTATCTAATGGTTCCACTAATCAAACAAATCTTAGATGAAGAATTGACCATCTATTCTGGGCTTATTTATTTATTTTGTTTTATTTATTATTTAAAATATTCATATGGCTGCCCATCTTAAGAAACTTTGGGGCGTTCACAATAATAAAGCCAGTAAATAAAACAATCATAAGAGTCAGAAACCTGAAGCATTTAAACAAAGAATGTGTACTGTAATCATCCCCTTGGGATGCCCCACAGCATACTTTAAATCTATAATAATCCTATCCCAGTACCTCAATAAAAAGCCAAACCTTAATGGCCTTCCAAAAGGCTAGTCGGGAGAGTGTGTTAAATTTTCAGTGGAAGGGTGTTCCACAAGATAGAGAAAAAGGAATGGAAAAGGCACACTTCTGAAAGTTTGTTTCGCATATTTTATTATAATTTCATTCATTAAAACTACTCAACTTCTCAATTTTTTTCAAGGTACTTTGAAATTTTGTACTTGAGATCTGGAACAATGGTCACACTGCAAACAATCTGCATAGTTAAGGATAGCATATTTTTGTAGAGAAGTAATAGCATGTTATGTTAATGGGCATCTCAAAATATAAAAAGCATAGCTGAACATTGCCTTGTCTACGCAGCTACTGCTGATAATATGTGGAATTCTTCTGGTAGATAACATGAAACATTCATTTGACCTTACTTGCAGGAGAAGAACTTTATGCATTAAAACAAACAGTATTTTTAACTGTGGAATTCTGCATGAGTTAGAGTGTTACAGTTCTTCAACAAAAATAATCATTTTGCATATCCTATGACTTTTTAATATCACATTTTTTATTTATCTTAAGCAAAGGTATTATTTATTCCTACAAGATCTGTAATTACCACTTAAGATGAAAGACAACTCAGACCCTTGAGCTTTTATCAAAGAGGCAACATAGGGGAACTTTAGTAGATGCATGGATAATCAGTTCTTTATTCCTTGCTCTATTTGAACTTGAACAAGGGGAAAGCTAACAAGTCTCCATCTGTAACTTGGCCCAAAGAAAGTCAGCTTCCCTCCTGTTACCTTGAAGCAAAGAAAAAAGGAAGCAATGGGGGTGGGTGGGTGGGGAATCTCATATCCCGTTTAAACAGAATATAAGGGGAAAAAAAGAAAATTGCATAAAAGAGGATCAAAATGGAAAAGTTATATAGAGAGAAGGAAACTTTTAAACTGGTATTAAATATACATTAAGAGACAAAGGCATAGAAATGCATAGAGATAAAATATTACTTGGGTAAGATAGAAAGGGCTGAAAATTATAGGAAAGGGAAATATAAAAATTGAGGTATATAGAACAACTGTATTAGAATAATAAATGAAAAAAACACATAAAAAGCAAGAAAAAGTTTCAAATAAGTTCAAGTTTTATTTTAACTTTCTAAGGTAGAGATAAATAAAGACAAGACATTCCTTAGCCCTTCATATTTTGAAAGGTTTCAATCTCAGGCCTTTAAAAACTAGTTTCAATCAAATGATGAACTAATTTCTAACAATCTTAAAACAAAAGTAATGTGAAATTAATTTTAATTATTTTAAGGTCAACATTACTAATTCCTTCACTATACAATACACATAAGACAGTTCTCAGTAATAGACGTCTGGAATATATTGCATTTAATATTTATTTTTAATAATAAACTTTCATGGGAATTCATTCATATTTCAAATATCTCCAAATCAAGTCAGACATTAACATATGTTTGTGCTTAATTTTGTTGGTATGAAACAAAATACCTATTTAAAAAAAGATAAAGAAATTGCATTTATTCTCTCATATGAAACAGTCCTTACCAGTCCATTGGTGTGATTACACATGTCCCATAAAGGTATCAAAGCTAATGTAACTCTAGAGCCATCCTCAGCAGGAATCTGATTTTGTCGAGCCATGACTGAGGAAACTGCCCACCTAATAAGCCAAAAAGAAGTTAGTGATGGTAACTTTTTGTTTTAATACATTTTAAACAATTTAGATATTTTATATATTAATAAATAAATTAATTATAAATAATATTTATAATTAATAAATAGGTTTATTAAAGTCAAACAACTACAGAATCCTATCTTTTGAAAATCTAGAAAAACAGGCAACAGTTAAAAACAAACAACAGTACATAAAACAGATACTTTATGTGTTATAAAATTAGAAACTAGAAAATTATGAATTATTTTTAGGATATGAGAGGCATAGAAAGACTTCTATGAATTAACTTTACTTATAGTGTTATCAATTATGTCACAGTATCTTTCAAAGAAGTCTCACTTATTTTAACCATTTCCAGAACATTAAACTGCAACTGCAACAAAAATGACCTAAGAGGAATTTTAGAAAGGAACATAACAATATATTTTAGAAGAAACCATAAATATATGCTAATTAGTTAGCTAACAAACTTTGAAGATTAAATACAGATGGCTGCAATAATTATACTCTGATTTTTAATGCTAAGTATTATGATGGGACCAGGGATTCATGATATATTAACTTGATTATTGGGGGTAGGGAAGAAATCTGAAAACTTAACAACGTAGTTTTTATATAAAAAGGGAATCAAACCTGTAATCATCATAAGTGAAAGAATCCTTCAATGGCAGTTTGCTGGCATTAGGATGGGTCTAGAAATAAAAGATTCAGAGGAGAGGTGAACAGGGGAAAAAGCAAAACAAAACCCCCACAAAAATCAGTCAGCAGAATTTCATTATTTAGCTGCCTAACAGATCCTAACAAGAGCCAAATGAAGCAGGAGGCGTCCAGCCGCGCTACAGAGGGATCATCATGCTATTATGCTCTCATACATCACTGTCAACTTAATTTGTTGTGCCCAGCAGCCGCCATAAATCTGTTTCTTCATATTTCAAAGACTCAAACTCACAGACAATGGCACACAAGAATTTAAGGTAGACTCCTATCTCCAAACCACTAATGAAAAGTTTTCTGCTCTTGGGGTTTTAATTCTTATCTTGGTCACACTGTGTGAGATTAAATGTATTTTAAACTATTTTTACTTGTTCTATACCCTATTTTTAAAAAATTCAGAGGATAAATATATTTTAAAGACCAAAGACATGAAAAACACTGAAACCGTTATAGCCAAATAGGTTGGTGAAGGACAGTGCTACAACTATTATTAAAGAAAACTAATGAGGCAATTACATTTTTTCCTTAAGGTATTGGTCATACTATACACCAGATCAATAAGAAAGAAAATAATCTTAATTATGATGAGAAAATAAGGATTTTAACCAACTGACTTAAAAGTTCTTCATATCTTATGTTTAAATATATATTAAAATCATAGAATTTTACCAAATGCTTCCCCCTCTTGAATTATTAATATCCATTAAAAAGATCATTTTAAAATTTCAATTACAATTGAATAAGAGACTTCAGAAATTAAATAGATGTTTCTACCAGTGGAAATGAGATTTGTATGGACCTACCTATATCTTTGCAACATTGTTAAAGCAAGAAGCTCAACACAGCATGTTTTTTATTGTCTTGATACATTAGCATCACAAGTGCATGGTAATTTATCATCTCTCACAGTAATGTACTTGCTGGCACTGTGTGCAGGACAGTAGGGGATGAGGTAAAAGTGGCTCAAACCGTAAATCAATTAGAAAACAAAAGCTTATGCTTAGTGCACAATTTTAGGAAATTATATATTACAAAAGCCTGCCAATTGGGCATTATGTCCCAGGTGTCCAGTCTCTCTAACCCCTTAAAATTAGCTTTGTGGATGGACTAGCTTTGAAAATCTTATCTCTCAACTAATTTTCAAATCAGTATTCATTTTACATAGAAATTTTCATTGAAAATTTTTTTAGTTGTTGGCTACTTAAGCAATAATTATTGCTAAGATCAGGTGTAGTGGTTAAACACACCAAGGCTAGAAACCAGGATGCTATGAGTTCTATTCCTTCTAAACAGCAATATAATCTTGAGCCGGTCACTGACTCTCAGTCCTTGGAAGAAGGAAATGGCAAGCTATTTCCAAAAATAACACCAAGAAAACTTTAGGAACTTGTTCAGACAGTTATCAGAAGTTAAGGCACAAAACCAACTGAACAAGCTTTGTATAATTTTATAAGAGCTATCTCCAAGTAAATGAGAATGCTCTCATCAATGATATGGGAGAGGGGAATCAAAACCAAACATAGGATGAGGTGGAAAAAAAGATACTATAAATACTAGTAAAGCCAGATTTTGAAGATTAATTTTTGATAAAATTTATGTTCAGTTTGCTTCAGTTAATAAGTAGCTAGTTAATTTCAAAGCCTTAAATACTTTATTTAATAAGACATATACACATATACATAAGAAACTTCCAAGATACTATAAGACGTTGCTAAAATAAAAGATGATGATGATGTTGACATTATTGCTATTACCACTAAGGAGAATGGATTATTATGTATGCTATTTTGAACTCCTGAATAAGAAATATAAATATAATAAGTATGACAACATGAAACAATAAAATCAGGTAACAGCATACACACAACTATAATCAGAACTTAGTTAAAATCATAATGACAGGAAACATCTTAAGATGCTATTCGAAAACCTCTTAAAAAAGCAGATGTTTTATTGAAAAAAATTCATAAACCTGGAAACATTAATCTTTTAAATTCATAAACCTGGAAAGCATTAATCTTTTAAAAATAGCAAACATTTATTTTAAGATTAACAATTTAAGCTTTTTAATGAACTATACATGTGATAAAATGAGTTTACAACACAGACAAACTCACAATTACATTTACTTTCAACTGAAAAGTCTTCCTGTAAACAATTATATCAGGATTTATCTGAAGGACCGATGACTAACATGGCTCTGTCTCCATCTACTGACAGGATGCATGTAAGGCAGGATCAGAAACTTTTGCCTTAAAAATTCAAAGGGACAATTTTCTCCAAGGAAAATGTTCAGCAATGCTAACTAATCAGATAATTTTACTATATAGAATATAAAAGCATTGACTTTTAAAAGAGAAGTAGCACATGCATCTCTATATTAACAGAATATGTATACAATCCTTTTCTAATTAAAAAAGCCATAACATTATAGAAAATGAAGACAGAAAAGACATTTAAATATTACTTATATTTAATTATCTCATGAAAGGTAAAAATCTTCGCATTGACAGAGCAATGTTTTACTTCTGATCAACTAAGGGATTTTAGTTCAAATCATGTGGAAAGCTATTCTTCCCAGGTTGTTTGTAACAACTTTACAAACAGCAAATTACAAACTTTACAAACAGCAACTTTACAAACAACTTTACAAACAGCAAATTACCATATTTTTCACTCCGTAAGAGACACTCCCCCCAAAAAAAGTCATGGTGCCGGTCCTTTGGTAAATAGCAGCCAGCCACGGTGGCGGAGTCCTTTTACATTGCTGAAACCATCCTCTTTACAGTGCTGAAACCATCCTCTTCTCTCTTTGTCATTGCCCGCCTCTTCTGTCTCTTTTCCGCAGTGCAGGAGTCAATAGGCAGAGCAGGCACATGAGAGGACACCTATCTGTTCAGAATATTTTTTTGCTTATTTTCCTCCTCTAAACGTAGGTGCGTCTTATGGAGTGAAAAATACAGTATATTTTTGGAAATTCCATTCCACAGAATAGGCAGTAACACAGTAATCTAGCAGATGTTTGAGAACTGCACAGGGGACATGGAACAAAGCCTCCATTAAGGTCTAGAAAGGTCTTTTTGTTCAGGTGCCCATTTCCTAAGGTATTCTGAATCCAAGATATATATCAGGCACTGAAATATGCACATATTGACCTTGATAAATGTAATCAAGGTATCAAAGTTCAAATTTTATTTCTCAGTATTTTAATATAAGAGCTTATATCTGGCTCTATATTTAGTTGAACTGTGGAATTTGGTTGTTTGCTTGAAGATGTTTCATTATCCAACTACCAAACTCAGAGACCATCAAAGGCTCCACATTTGAAAGAAGGGGGGTACAAGTTGTACCTGATGCTCAAAATATATCGGCCCTAGGTTACTATCCTAAATAGAGTACTAGAATAGTATGCAATTGACTATTTCAATCAGTAGCATGATTAGGGGAGTGCTGAATGTGAAGAATAGTGAATGGGACATTCAGCACCCAATATTTTACTGGGTGCCACAGTTGGCCAGTGGTGTATGCTATATTTAGCTACCAATGGTGTAAGTATCCTTGAACAATTGTAAGCTGCTATCCAGTCAAGACACGCTTGTAGATATGAAAAACTGAAATCTACGATCTATAGATTGCACCAAGAATTTTCTTATAGAAAAATTCTTTTTTGATGTAGTTTATTTATATACATAAAATTAACTATAATTTATACAAATGATATCAATTTATGTAGTTCTTTTAATATTTCTTTTGTAGCTTGCTAGGAAGGAGAAGCAAACTAATTACCTTCATTCCCAGAAATGATGAAATCCAGCAATTAATATCAGATGATTTCATATTTAATTAAATACTTGGTTTTATTGTAAATGGAAAATAAGAGTGGTTGTCGAGATCAGAATGCAAACCCTATTTTAAATATAATTTGAAATTACTTTTGGGGCAAAGATATGTCTCAATAATATTATTTCAATTCCAGTAAATAAGTGAGAAATATAAACTATGATTTATATTTGTCCACTTACCAAATCCAAAACGGTACCAACAAAGTGTAAATGTTCAATATTATATTTTAAGACAACTGATGTTTAATTATTAAATAGTATACTGCATATTAAATACAGAGGGAATAAAATTCCACAGATTAATATAATCACTTTTAAAGCCTTCTGCATTTTTTTTCTGAGAATATCCAGAGAGGTACTTCCACATTTCTAGCAATCAATCTTTCTTCTTAATATATCACAGAAAATACGCCTGATACAAAACTATATTGTCTCACAGCAAATTTATTTCTATTTTAGAGAATGCAGTATTTTTAACATGTATTTGCATATCTTAGCTGAAATGACCTAGAGAAAAATACTCTGATTAAAAAATTGATTTAGCATGCAGTTGCACTACACAGTCCCTCTGTAAAAATGAAATCTCCCTAACAAACTCTTAATAAAACCTGTCAATATATCTAGAAAGAAAAATGACACAAATGCATTAAGTATTAAATACCCTTGGAAAAAGTCACATATTCCATGAATTTTTGATGTACTATCTTGACATTAATGTAAAACCTTGATATTTATAATTGACAGATATTTAATAAAGTATAGAACATGGCTGCTGCATAGCATGCAAATTTTTCAGGTTGATCAAAAGAAGATAGACACTTATTCAAATGAAGCTACCTGTTGATAATGGCAAAACTCAGATTAAATTTGTATAGTATTAGTTTAAGAAATATGTCCATTTTATTCAGACAATTCTAAATACCTTATGAAATTATGCTAAATCTTTAAAATGTGCAAATAAGAATATTATGACAATTGTTTAGCTAATAAGTGCACGGTAATGTTACAGAGTAGCAGTAAAACTATTTAAATGGCTATTTGTAAATAAAACTGGTTTGGAAACAAGCTATTTAAATTTTATAGGATAATAAAAATGGTGAACCAAGATTCTCTGATATGCACTACATATCTATATACTTATTTATTTATATGTATTTATTTATACATATTTATTCAGAAATCCACAGAGTTCAAAGAAGCTTTTTCTCAATTTATATATATATATATATAAATATGACAGTGTTCTAAAAAGTAATAGTTTCAAAATGGATATTCCGTTTTTGTTAGTTGCCTGGAAAATAGGCTCACCTATATGCTTAACACCATATTCAGATTATAATTAAAGTATTAATTAGTCCAACTTTTCTGTTATTAATGGGAATTTGATCCTAGCATCTAGCACAACCACAACAGTGTGCATGTTGCATATTTGTGTGATACACACAAACAAACAGCAAGGCAAAATCACAGAATATATTTTAATATACTGATATGAATATTTAGCAATATTTAGAAGGGGCTTGCAAAATCAAATTCTCTGCTCAATGTAACAATCCATTATTATGATGCTCCAAAAAAACCTATCTAGCCTGCTGTTTATTTCCTGCAAAGAAAAATCCACTAAGTCCTGAGACAACCTGTTGAATAGCTCTTACCATAAGAAAATTCATCCTCATGACCAATGAAAATCTACTTCCTTATAATTTAAACCTATTTTTTTTCTATTTTGGAAAAGTCTGAATATTTCTTCCTCAGCTTCTATATAATAGTCCTTTGCATGCTCAAAGACAACTATTATATCTATCTGTAGTTGTCCAAGTACTTTAAACACTTATATATCAACAAAGAAAATATTTTATCAAATGGAACACTCCAATTATGGCAAATTTTCCCCATCTTAACCATAAATTCTTGCATTTGTACTGGCATTTCTATTAGTTGTCTTATTTTAATTGAATTAATTTCTGGTGTCATGACAGAAAAACCGGCTGACACTTGTTAACAGATGGGACCAGGAATATACCCCACCTGCAGGAGCCAAAAGAGCAGGAATGGACAACCAGAGACAGACATCCCTCAAGTAACCTAAATCCAAGCATGTAACACTTTAAATATAACTACCAGCACCCTGAAGTGAACTTGGATGCATATTGGCAATCAAAGCAAACTCACAGAGCACATTGTGCCAAACAATGTTCTTGTTTCTTTACTTCTTGGATGATGTAAAACCAAAGATAGTCAATTCAGTTTTGTATTTGTCCATTCCTTGTGGGGCAATATTTCAGCAAAATGTTAGGAAATTTCCTGATAGGGGTTATGCTTAGAGTTTATTGTCCAATAGACATCAAATTAATTCCCAACATTACTTTATGCCTCTTCAAAAGATCTGCAGTTTTCAGATCTCAATTTTCCAATTGGACAGGAAATTCTAGACACCATCAACTTTGGTTCATTCTTCTGGTTTTTCTTATTAGCATGCTCAGAAAACTTTTCATTCAAGCATATTTTAAAAGCAAGTGAAATTATTAGAGAATGTTGCTCAATAATTTACAAGCTTTCTGACATGACAGCCATGTGTGAATTGTCATGGGTAGGCTAGAAGTTTTAAACTGTTTAAGATTACCACTATTAAGACAAAACAATGACAGTGTTCCAGTTAAGGAGAGTGAAATAGAGTGGAACTTGTAGTTATTTTTTATTATGACAAGCATGTGCCACATCAAGTCAGATTGTTTAGGCCAAAAGTATAGAAGAAACTCATTTCTAATTTAGTTAAATTACTAATTTCTAAAAAAACATAAGTCCCTTAAGCAATTTAATAACACTCAAATATGCATCTTCTTTTATTATTTCACTCCTGATTTATCAGATTTCTGTTGTGCTTTATTTTTATTGAACATTCATAGCTGCTATTGCATCAAGGAGAAAAATATTAAATCCCAACAATACACTCTGTATATCTATGGAATAATATGATTAACTATTGAGGCACGGAATCATGAAATACAGATTACATCTCAGTGGACAGTTGCTTTCTGGAATGCAACTTAATCTGAGAAATATATACTGTTATTCTGTTTTTGCTGCCAAAATGAAAGCTCATTGGAATCTGTGGCCAGGAGAGGGGTTAAAAACCTCATCTTTTAAAGAAGAGTCTCAATAGACCTTAGCATTTTGTAGTCAACATAATATTTCTCCCCAGTGTGGTTTAAAAATGTGCAAAAACAATTTCATCTAATATTGGCATATACAGCTTTGAAGCATAGAGTTTTCAGTCAAAATATTCAGGGAGACAATTTTAATGGAATTGTAAGTCATTAAGAGCATCAAAAATAAATTAAAAGTAGTTATGTTGGCAAGCAGGGTCCAAAATATAGAAAATAATGGTTTCCCAAATGACAAGTTTTATGATTTTCAAAATGGAAAATTCTTATTCAACCAATGAACTTTCTTATTGATACAGAAAAGGGACTTAACAGATGAGGTTGGGAATGCATCATGAAATACAAAATCCAATAAAAGACTGAACAAAACAGATTTAAAATTTTTGGCATGGAGAAAATTCACTGTCAAACAAATGTGGGATCCCCTGGCATTTTATCTACAATTGAAGGAGTAAAATCAGAGAACTGGAGATTTCAGTTAAACTCACTCATCTAACTTTTCCTTTAACATTGTGCTTAAAATTCCAAGCTCTCCAGGACTCTGTATGCCAATGATTGACTACATCTGTACCCTACAACAATTTCCTTCTGCCACTATCATAGTAAACAGTAAATTTAAAACATCTATGACAAGCTTTAAAATGTAAATTAAAACTTCCTAACAGTTTAATAAAATCAAAGAAGGACCTAAACTATTTAAAGCACTCTCTTCTTCAATGTGGGAAGCACTCAAGGATGGCACCAACTTGATATCTACCAGGCAGGTGCCCCAATGTTTTCTGATCTATGCTTCTGCTACTTAACAAAAGCCAACCATTTCCTTAAGTAGTCTGTTTTCATTACTAATTAGCTGTAATCATGAGAAAGTTTTACCCATATTTAAACAGATTTCCCTTCTCTTAAATTTCTATCTTTCACTTCTAATTCTCTCTTGAACAGTGGCACCCAATCTTTTGGGCGCCAGGGACTGGTTTCATGGAGAGGTTTTTCTGCAGACTGGAGTGGGGGCATGGTTTCGTATGCTTCCTGCATCCTGCAGATGGGGCCTCATTTGTTTGCGCAGACCAGTTTCTGGTATGCCACAAACAGATGCTGGTCCACGGGTCAGTGGCTGGGGATAACTGCTCTAGAACAATGTAAAACAGCTCTTATCAGTACTAATCTTCTCATCTTCAAGATAAATATGTTTTTCTTCATAAAGGTAGTTCTCAATTTATAATCACAGTTGTGACTAGAATTTCTGTTGCTATGCAAGGCAATCATGAAGGAAGTCACACCCAATTATGCAGCATCTTTTGCTGAAGTCAGTTTTATCCATTGATTTTGCTTGTCAAAGGCCTGTTGGAAAGATTACAAATGGCAATCACATGGCCCAGATGTAGGTGATGAACAGGCTGAGTACAAGGACAGGTGTAAATATATCATAAGTTTGGGGTAATTGCACTCCCACAAAAGACCCAAGTCCCCACATAGCCCCCTGTGAATTTCACTGGCCCTTACCTAGCACCAATTTAGTTTGACCATTAGTAAAACAGAGTCTTTTATATAGGTAGCATGTAAAAAACCTTTAGTGCTTTGAACTCAACTCTGGTTCCTAATTACTTGTGCCTGACATTGGAATGTTGCAACCAACATTAACACATGCAGGTTTCCAAGCATCTGAATCCTGATCACATGACCATATTGATATTGCAATTAGTCAGTAAGCCATAAGCAATATTTCTAGTGCTGTGTTAACTTCAAATGGTCACAAAACAAAGGTTCATAAGCCATGACTACCTATATTTTATTCCCTTCTCCCAAACCAGCATTCCATCATTCTATTACTGTATTTTTATATGGATGATTTATAATTTCAATATCATATTTAGTTCTCCCTTTTACCATGTTTGTTCTTTTGTTGAACTGTTATCTTTTCATTCCTCTCTTCAATCTGACAATTGAAAAACTTTTCATTCTCTTATCATTTATACATTGAAGAATGCAATGTTCCTCAAGCATTTTTCATTTTGACATTCTTGCTCCTCCTCCATTTCTCCTTTGCAGCAATTCAAACACTGGTATTTTAATTTATACAGTATGTCATTTTCTAGGATGTTATGCTTAGGATTACAAAACAATAGATCTGGAAATATGTTATTAAAAATATGAAAGAAAAACTTCTATTATTCAATATTTTGTTGCATTCGCTTTTCAACCTGGCAGAAAATAGGCACAACTGGGAGGCTGTAAACAATGATAATATAAGGCAGGAGTTTTTCTTCCATAAAGCTACAAATATGCACATGTGCAGAGAAAGTTAAAACAGGAACTGCTGGGTTTCCTTTTCAGACACAACCCAAAATATCTGCATTCAAAGAGCAAAGAATCTTCACTGTCTATGTCTATGAACTGTATGGCTCCCTCTTGTGTTTATTTTACCATATTTCAATGTTCAAAAAATTAAGCATTATGCAATAAATGTGTGTTCTGTTCACTTTGCTGTATATAATTTGTGCTCATAAAAGGGTAATGGCAGCAACACATATACATTTGAAAATGGGAAAAGAATTATAAATACATACAAATTGAAATAAACTGAAGAATCCTCCAGAAGTTACATTTTAAACAAGCCTAATACTTATTTTTTTCTGTTTTTCTTGAAATTAAAACTTAAGATATTTTGTCAATTGCCTTATGTCTATTTTAGGAATTAGATTCTGGCTCTTCGCTAATAGCAATGGCTATTTTTGAATATATAAGCTTGTACAAGAGATGTAGAAGCATCCCTCAGTTTTCAAATGCACTCAGAATAATTGTAGTGTAAAAGTGCTTAGAAATAACATCTTGAAAATTTACTCCTACTGCTTTCATCAAGACACTGTATTATTAGCATCAAATATATGATTATAAACTTTTTATTGTTTGTAAACTAACAAGCAGACTGGTACGATATACCAAGCTAGAGAACAGGAGCTAGATTTTAGATTCTACTGTATTACAAAAACATCACAGGGCAAATCTGATGTACATCATTCTTAAAGACACATAATCATAAATATGTATTTACCTTGTTACCCTTTTAAACCATTTCACCTTCCAATCAGGTACAATACTATTATTAAAATACTAGGCAGCATTTTATAGTGATAAATATATACTACCCACTGATATTCCTAACAGCACTTTTATAAACATGTCAGCATTATTAACTCGAATAGTGAAAGGCAGGAGAATGACTTAGCTGACCTTATACCCAAGTAAATGTACAGCAAAACTAAAAATCAAAGCAGAGACTTTTTGATTTGTAGTCTTTTGGTCACTAAAAGCAGTCTGGGCTCTAGTTAACTATACGTCCTCATAGAAAGCTATGCTAGTTACCCAATATGTATCTATGAATCAGTTTTTCATTTTCATTTAATAATTAACATTCTATCTGAATCATGTCAGCTTGTGTTTTAAATTATTTTTAAATATTTATTTGTTCAAACATCCTTCTTAAAATCAGTTATTTTCTCGGTTTTTACAACATTCTCTACTATCCATTAGAGGGAATAATATGTAATTGAATCCAACTCAGTCAGGGTAAGTCAATTTTATGGTATAAAGATAAAGAGTCCACCCAATAATATATAACAATAGTTCAAGTTACTGTACCATAAAGCTTGTAATACATTACTACTACTGACTTGAAACAATTTTAGATAGAACCCACATTTTTAAAAATTCTTCTGAAAGAATACAAACACTCTATTGTTCCTTCAAAATGCATCTTTCACTTTGGAATGCTGGCATGCTAATGATCACACTTGTCTACTTTTAAATGTCAGTATTGCACATAAGATATAATCTGGATATCTTCTCACTTTGTGGCACACTTTATTAACTTTGCACTAGGGTAGCATATGGCAGACATACTTTTTTAAAAAAACATCATTTAAAACAGCATTAAAAGCCTTGTGTTGCCAGGTTTCTTTTTTAAAATGCTGGAGCTCATCTATGACATTAGCGTCTCATTAATATAGCACCTTCTGTTCTAAAGGGAGGAAACTTGAATCCTTCATCCTTCTATCATAATATCTTACAATTTGTCCAGGCATGTTTTGAACTGCCCAACTAAAAAAATGCCACCAGTACTTCAATTTTAGAGCAATTACATACATTAAGAAAATAAGTTAAAGACTGACTTCACATAAAAAGAAATGTTAAAACAAGGAAAGTTATTTTAGAATAGAAAAGAATAAAAACTTTGTCACTTTAAATGTATACTAATCAGCATACATTAAAATGAAATTTTGTTGTATTCATTTCTCAAAAGATAGCCATTATGCATTTCCCCACATACACACACATACAACACAGAGAAACATCACAGTCTAGTTTGAATGTATACATACACTTGGTGAAAAAAAGGAATCCTGCAAGTTTACAAGCTGGATGACATATGGAACAAAGTGGTTACGGAAAGGGCTTTAGTACTTACCTGATATGCCCGTTCTTTGTGAGCTGTGACGAGTATCTAGTGTTGGGAGATGCTTAGTCTCTGCTCGGATAGGCTGGGCTTAATTGATAGGACTCTCTTCCTTCACCATGGCTCCTCCTTAGCATCCCCCAGTTTTGGCGAAGAAAAAGTGATGTAACCCTCACCTTTTTTACTTTGGTTAATCGTTGGCCAGAACAGGATCCCACCAAACAGAAATTGGGTGGGGCTGGATACTCGTTGCAGCTCAGAGACAACAGGCGTATCAGGTAAGTACCAACGCCCTTTCTCCAATGAGCTGCTCCGAACAACCAGTAGTGGGACATACTAAAGCTTGGCTTGTCCTACGGGAGGGTCTCCATCTGGAGTGGAGTCCCTCCACAGTCTGTGTGGACCCGTTGCAAAACTCTCCTACCAAAGGAGGCCTCAGGAGAGGCAAACACATCAATTTTGTAATGTTTAATGAAGGGCAATGGGGAAGCCCATGTTGCTGCCTGACATATTTCTCCTATTGGTGCTTGTGTGGCCTGAGCCACTGAAGTTGTGGCGCTCCTGGTCGAATGTGCTGTTATGCCCTTAGGCACTGGTCATGATTGAATCTCCTATGCACTAGCGATTGCAGCATTCAACCACCTGCCTATAGTTGAAGGTGGGACTTTATGTCCCTAAGTGGTTGGCTGAAAAGAAATGAAAAAATCCTCAGTCTTCCTGAAAGGAGCCGTTCGCTGTAAGTACGTACGGAGAGCTCTTTGTACATCTAGTCAATGCCATTGATGTTCTAGCCCAAGACGGTCTCGGGCAAAAGTTTGGGAGAACAAGTTCTTGTGCCCTATGGAAAACTGAATTGTGGTTCGAATGGGCCTTTTGTGAGAGCTGTGAGGATGTTGTTAAAGTCCCAGGTTGGATAATGGTGCACCACTGTCTGCGGGCTGTTCCTAAAGCCAGATACCCTCTGGAATCTTGGGGAATATTGTCCCTGATAGGAGGGATGAAAGGAACTTCTCCAAAAGGGCTGGTAATTTCTGTTATCTGGGCAACGAAAAAGGGAGGGGAGTATCTTTTTCTTACTTCTGGTTTCTATCAGAAGCGGATCTAGGACAGCACCAAACAATTTGTCTCCCGAAATTGGGGAAGAGGCAAGCTTCCATTTGTGTTTAGTATCAGCTTGCCAGTGCCTAAGCCATAGCAATCGGCGAACTATAACCTGCGACGCCATGGTTCGTGCTGAAAATTTGACCACATTGAATGCTGCACCCACAGACAATTCTGTCGCCGCAATTAATTTGGCGATGTCTTGATGCGTCCTGATATTAGAATTTGGTATGGTTTCCCTCATGACGGAGTGACGGAGCCATCTGAGGGAAGATCTAGTGAAACAAGATGCGGCCGTTACCTTACGGCCCAGGCATCTGACTAATGCATCTTGTGGAGTGCTGTCTCAGCTCTTTTTTCTTCTGGATTAAGTGCCTCCTCTGCTTCGGTGGGAATCTCAGAGGAGGACGCTAAGGCAACCACTGGTTCATCTACTTCAGGAGTATTAAAGGAATTTGAAAATTCTGAAGCCAAATTGAAAATGTTTCTGTCATATCCTGTGGAGGCTTGGTATGCTGCTGCCAAAGCCCACTGTTTCTGGACCAGATCCGAAAACATCTGCGGGAATGGGATAACATCTGCTTTGGTAATTGGTTGCGAGAAAATCAAATCCTCTGACTCCCCTTGTGATTCTGGTTGTTGGGCAGAGAGGGGAGATTTATCAAGACGAGCGGTGTTTTTGGCCTTGAAGAGGAGAGATTTGAATAGTTAAGGACAGAATAGCTCTGTAAAGGTAGATGGTCAGGCATGATGCCTTGGTCTGACATACCTCTTTTGAGGGGGTCTGCCTCCGACAGGACTGGGTCACTGTCATGTACTGACCCTGCCTCTACTTGTTCCATTTGGTCCTCTTGTTCTTCCTCCTCCTGTAACTCATGTCGATGTATACAAGAAATCATAGAAAATTCCCCCGGGGGAGGTACCTGAGGGTAATGCATATCCGTTCTGCATAGAGACCATGCAGACTATGAGTTGCATTCAGAAACTGGAATCTGCCTGACCATCAAGGTTTATTGCACCCCTGCCGCAATTCCTCTGTGGATCGCTAGCTCCATCCATGCTTTCATTCTCTCTGGGACCTCCTCTGGAAATAACACCTCTTGGTGGAGTCAGGCCGCTGTTGGTGTGAAGGTAGCCTGAGGGGCTCACCTTGGAGCAGGTTCCCCTGATAAGGGACCATGCTGGGCTGGGCCAGTGTTAGTCGGCCTAGTTGGCATGGAAAGTCTAATGGTACAGGAGTGTCCAGAACCTGAGACAGCCTAGCTGGAGTAGGGGGGTAGGAATTCTTTTCAGCATCCCTTGTGCATTTTTTGATGTCTAACACCTTTTGGCATCTATTGGCATCCTTTTCTGTGGCCTTTGAAGGACTCTTAGCTCATTTTGACTTGTCCTGGGTCCGTGCCTTAGAGCTATTTCTACTTGCCATTACAACTCTAAGGTATCTCAAACCTACGATGTAAAAATGTATGTGGACGGTTGGCACATGCAGGGTCCTGCTCCAAGACAGGGGCAGGGGGCCCTATAAATACTTACTCCCCTTTTTTTGGTTTATTTCTTGGTAACTATCAATTTGAAATAAGTGTATCATTATTATCATTATCATTATTATTGTTGTTGTTGTTGTTTATATATATATATATATATAATGCAGATATTATATTATTATAATATTAAATTTTTAATATGTGAATAAATAAATTAATATCTCAATACCATATAAGAGAATAATTAATTGCTATGCCAAATATGAGAACGCTCAATTTTAGGGTAATAATCTTTATGTGTAATAGGCCCTCAACAGCTGCCTGCACAGGCGGCCATGGGCCTTGGTGCTCGCTGTTGTGCTGCTGTGTATCTATCTTGAACTGTGAGGGCTGCCAACCAGGAATTAATCTTCCCAAGCTGAAGGAATGGGAGTTGATTTGTTCCCCCTGGCCTTTGCACCGAGAGCCCTGAAAGGGTAAAAGCCTCTCAACAATCAAAGAAGGATTAGATGGAAGTTACCCTTGATGTAGTCTGAGAATGGCACTGGCCGCTAGATTGCATGCCAAAAATACCAGCTGGGAATGTGGTAAAATGTTGCTGGCCGTTAAATTGAGCGCCAAACACAGCAGCAAACCTTTGCCATCCCAATCACCTCAAAAACGGCTCCTTTGTAATTGGGAGACAAGGAGGAGAAAACAAGGGCTCTGACACCCCCACCCCTTCGTTCTCCATGGGGAGGAATCATCTCAGGTGAAAAAAGACAAGTCGTGCTTCTTTCAAACAGCGTGGCTCAAAGAATTGCAATGGCAAGTCTATTAGCATCTGGCCCCAATTGCCACGAATGCGGCTGGATTGCTGTTGCCAATCCGATGATAATTCCAATAGCTTTGAGCTCTAATTGTTGTCAGATTTCAATTTGACGCGAATGTAGAATTTACAGATGGAAGATCAAACCTCAAAATTCGCTCCTATTCCGGCCAAGGAGAAAGCTGCCTATCCAACGAAGGCTGAGCTAAAACTGGGGGACGCTAAGGAGGAGCCTGTGGAGGAGGAGGGTCCTACCAATTAAGCCCAGCCTATCCAAGCAGAGACTAAGCACCTCCCACTATTGGATGCTCAGAGCAGCTCACTAGAGAATCTCGTAGTCCTGCTAAATATTTGAAACCTCCACCCAGAGGGGAGAAACAGAATTTGAAGTGGGTGTATAGGGGTTGCAAATAATGCTTCAAGCTCTAAGCACATAGCACTTTTAATCAGTGTCCTGAACAATAGGAAGCAAGCTTCCTATCTTTTCAGCTCTCCTTTCCGCTCTCTGTATGGACCTTCTATCTGAGGCACTGCTACCACCAAACCAAACAGTAATGCAAATTTGTTAAAATGGTTTCAATTGTGCCTCTGTAAAAAGTGGCCAGGACAGAAGGAGAAAGATTTGCTCTCCAATGCAGGAAATGCAAATGCTGGTTTGTACACTTCACTAAGGATAGCATATTTTTTATATTGTCTGAAAAAAACCCCGAATATAGCTTTAAAAGCAATCTGGCACTACTTTGTCTAACCCAATTTTCAAAATATTTTCATGATAATACTAGTACTAGGTACAAATCTTTCATTTTAAAATATTAAAAATGTTTAAAACTGTTGTAAATTGACATTACAATTCAATAAAAGCAGGCAGGAAGTAGAATTATATTTCAACAGAGATTTTTTCATTAAACAACAGAGCTGGAAGATTTTACTATATCATATACCCATTTCTATGTAGGAAATATTCTTTTCAATAAAAGCTTAATGCACACTGAATATTTATCTAAGAACATCTTGGTTGAATTTTAGGTGTCACAAAACAAAATCTAGTAAAATGTTCTGTCACTATGTTAAACATTGAGAATATTTTCCTGTCTTTACAATATAAAGCCTTAGTAACTATGGACACCTACATAAAAGTTGTTTTAAAAACTAGGTATAGCACAGGGAGTTAATGCCTAGAAGTAGAAGCATTTAGAAGAAAATTGTACTGTGAATTAAAAAGCCATAATCCTAGATATCAATCAATGAAAATATGCTCTCCTTGTACCGTTCTAGCTTGCCTGCAAACATGCTCCTGTCAGAAAACTTTGCATGTACTCAACTATAGATGTATTAAGTAGAAGAACATAGGGTTCAATTTCATCTCTACAAACTTAATTGTATAAGAGATCAGGTGGCTTAATTAATTTTACACATGGAGTTAACAAAAAGGCCACAAATACAAAGAATCATAAAAATGGTTCCCCTCTTTATCTATCCCATCCACAAAAAAAATGATGGAATAACAAAGTACAATTTATCCACATCATCCAGCTCCCAAGATCCTGGCCAATCTACACATGTACTGTATTTTTATTCATAAAACATTTTATTACAAATTAAGGTTTATTATGTGCATCATTATTATAGTGAGTTTATTTTTTTAAAATTCATCTCCTAAACATTTCTTGTGTTGTTTTAAAGACTCTCCCCACCACCACCACAAGTCTAAATTCCTGGTGAATATATGTAGATAAATCTATGCAATTAACTGGCAACAATATTTGTGAAATGATTTCCCATTGACTTTTTCCTGAGAGTAAGATAAAGTGGTCCAGCTAGTTTTATGTCTAAGGCAGGTATAGAACTCACTTTCCCAGCTTCTAGCCCAGTGCCTTTAACCACTACACTGAATTGCTTCTTTTAATAAAGCTATCTTTTAAAAATGTTATTTTTCTAACTCTTCTACAATTCCACAGTATCTTTTCTGATAATTTATAAACTCTTACTTTCATTCTCTCCTCTACCTATTGCTATCTCTACCTTTAACAAGATTTTGCTTTTGTTTACAATTATTCCCTCCTTCCTTGCATAAGAAAGTTCTCTTAATAATCAGTTAATTAGACATGTTTGGGCTATTTCTGAAGTTGCCAACTTTCAAACCAGCTAGGGTAGATGAGGACAGTCTTGTCAATCATTCTACTCCTCTACACAGCTTTACTTGTCTTCATCTCTTCTAGGAACTTTATGTCAAAAGTCTTTTCTTTATCTACAATACTTAGATCATAAAGCCCCTGTCACACTGCACCAACGGATGGAAAGAGGATGTAAAACGGAGAAAAACACTTGCCATCCGTTAACGCAATGCTTCCGTTCTGTACTCACTGCCTCCATTTTGCTTCCTCTCTATCCGTCCAGCATCCGTCTATTGACAATTTCAATCCGCTCAAAATGTTTTGAGCTGCTCAAAACTTTGAGCGGAAAATGTATCAACGCGTCCGTTCCTGCATCCGCTAGGCATACGGGGGACATCCGTTCTGCATCCATTCTGCATCCGCTAGGCATCCGCGCAACTCGCATCCGTTCCAGCGGTAACGGATGCAGGGAGGAAGCGGAACGGAAGCGCAGCGTTAGTGGCACGGACGGAGAAAGGATGAAGCGGATGCAGCACGCAAAAAAGCATTTAAAATGGAAAAAACGTTCGCAGAGGGGACCTATCCGCTTCCCATCCACTTCCATCCGCTAGCTTCCGTTCGCATCACACTTTCCATCCGCTCTGCGTCCTCCCCCCGTCCGTTCCTTTCCATGTTGTCCGCTCTGGTATGCAAATTTTTGCCCCTTTTGAGAGCGGATAACAACGGATGGAACACATTTTTCTCGTCCGCTGTGTCCTTTTTACAAACGTTTTGCATCCGTTGGGCAGTGTGACAGGGCCTTAACCATCTATCTGCTGAACAATGACACCTTCCCTTCAAGCTCTGCCCCTTTTGCAGAACAGCTTTTCTCCTCCTAATGGACAGTATTTTTTTCTTTAATTCTCTTAACCTCACTACACCAAGCTGTATGCCATCAAAGAGTATAATAAAATATGGGACTCATTTGTACAAAATAGAATAGATAAAAAGTATGATATCTATATAAGGTAGAAATATCATAATGTTTGCAGTAAATAATTACATAGAGAATTGTAATTTTACTATTGTAACATATGTTCTATATTTTAATTTGTTGTATTTTTCTTACAATTTGTTGTATTTTTAATTTGTTGTATTTTATAAAAGATAAATGCTTTTAACCATTTATCATATTTTTGATAATATATTTGTGTTTTGTTTCTTTTGTTATTTTAAAAGCATTTAAAATATTTTATAAAAAGTTCTATATAAACATTTGAAACTTATGTGATCTTGAAACCTCCAATAGCAAAGGGGATAGTATTAAACATGAAAAAAATTGCTAAAACATAAGAATATATTAAGAAACAAGCACTACAACGTCAATTTTTTTTTTTGCACTATTCGAAACTAATACAAGATGGAATCTTTTAAATGTATTTTTTAATATGTTTTAAATGTGTTTTTAATGCATATAATTAATGCATACTGCAACTTGTTTTAGCCTCTTACCTGTACTACTTTGTAGAAATAGGCATACTGTCGGGCAGTATTTTTATACTGGCTAAAAATATCGTGTATGGCCTGAGTTGACTGAAGATATTGAACTTCATCTTCTTCAAAGTAAAGAGCAGTAGTATATTCATTTGGGAGGGTCTGGATATAAGGTAGCCAGAATGAATTAGGGTTGTATCGTTCACAGAGAAGATGAAAAGCTAATGTGATATTGCCCATAGCTTGGAGAATTCGATCTTGAGAATATAGAGAACCTTAAAAAAGGAAAGAAAGGACCTTGTAAGAAAATCTTAGTCCCTGTAAAATTAAGGGAAAAATCTTAACAAGTATCTATTTTATACCAGAATGAATTTATCTCCTATCATAGGAGATAAATACACAAGGCAATAATTTAAATATATATCATCATATTAAATATTGAGGAAAGTTCTGCAATGAAAAAAATACAGAGGTAACTTTTGTAAGCTATTTTGCAGAGGATGCTCAGGCTCTAAAAGCGGCACAGATCAGTGTTTGCTGCCCCCACCCTTCCTGGTATATGAAAAAAATGGAAGGAAATATAAGACCTCCCTGAAACTAGACCTGATGCCTTTTTTGGCGGTTCAAAAAATATAAGACCCAATCTTATTTTCAAGGAAACACGGTATCAGTATGTTCTTTATTATTCCTAAATCTTCTAATACAGCATAACTTTAAATCCACTGACACAATTTAGGTTAGTGGGATTATGTTCCTTCATTATATTATTTCAGTGTTTCAATTTTTTTCTAAGATGAACACAATAAATTGTAGTGATATGACTCAGGCAAACATTTAGAATTAAGAATACTCATATATCAAATTTAGGAATTTTACTGAAACAGAAATCTTAACTTTTCCAAACAAGTAACTATTCATAGTTTTTCTCCAAGTTCCCTATATCACTACTTAAAAATAGACATTTAATTATTACTATTGTTAAATATATGGTTGTTAATTCTACCTGAGAACTTATAGCATTGTTCTATAAAAAACATCCTATAAATACACCTTAGATTTATCTGCTAATAGTTTCAAAAACTCTTCTTACCCAGGATTGAATTTTTAGCTGACTCTACAGTCATCAACAATTTTCTGGGAACCCAGAGAAAAAGTTCTTCTGCCTATAAAAGTCACAAGAATAGTTCATAATATTATATATATCAAATAAACATAACATTTCAGATAGCAACCCAGCTCCTTTTTTGCGAACTTACAAAGTGTTACATGAGTTGCATGTCTTTACTATTGGGCTTCCTAATGGATAAATTCTTGGTCACAAGTTAGTCATGTAATTGTCATTTGCCTAGGCACCAAATAAGAGATTGGAGTGCTTGAACTCCATGCCAAATGAACAAAGGAAGGACTATGTCAGACTCAAATTTCTGTAAATGTTTACAACAAAACAGCAGTTAGCAGTTAGATTCATATAACCCGTAGTATTTTACAGAACTCTCTGGGCTGTTTACAAAGCCAGGATATTGGCCCAATAATTTTTTTTTCTTTTAATGACTCTGTAATTCCTTGCAACGAGGTAGAGTTGGCATAACTGAATGGAGAACATAGCTGTCAAACCTGCCGTGTTACGTTGCTGTCACGTGTTTCATGACATTTTTCCCCTTTCAGGAAGCTGGGGTGGGAGTGGCATGCGTGTGACGTATCTGGCCCATGGGCCGCCAATTTGACACATCTGAAGTAGAGCGTTTACTGGCCGGATTCCCTTCCTGACACCTATGCGGAACTCACACATTTTTTCTCTGCAATCAGAGAGAGAGTTATCAACTACTACGTAAGATTGAACTCAGCTTCCTAATTGTGAGGCAAGAGCTCCACCTCTGGGCCACCACGGTGCTCATATTACCCCAAAATATGGCTCCTCATTTTAGGATGAAAGGCTAAGAAAACTTTGAGCTTATTAGGATCGAACTCCTGGCTGTGGCCAGTTATTCTCCAATACTACATTTGTATCACTGTGCCATAAGGGTTCATAAAAAAGGAAGAAAGCTTTACTATATTTTCTGACTACAGAAAATGTCTGTGATAACTTTTTTGGGGGGGAGCTGGTGTGTCAGCAGTACAGTGTGTGACCTTGAAGCTCAAAGATTGCTGCTGATATCTCTGTTGCAGGACAGTCCCACCGGACCAAAACCGTCCTGTAGAGATGGTGACTGAGAAGGGCACATCCTGTCAATCCCAGGGACACTGCAAAGTTCCTGGTTGATCCAGGAGAAGCCCTTTTGCCAGTGGCGGAGAGGCAGCCATTCAAGCTGCTGAAGCTGGGACAGCTCCGGAACGGAAGAGATTGAAGGAAAGTGTGTCAGCTTGGTGAGATGAACTTTTACTTATTATTACTTGAAGAGTACATCCTGAAAGATTTAAAGTGAAATTAAAAGTGAAGAAGAAAGAGTTTAAGTGGTGAAATTAAACAAGTTGAAGTGAAAGTTTTTTTTCTTTTTCCCTTTTTATTGGAACTTTGAATTTGGCAAAGTTACTGAACTTTAAACTGGACTGGTTTCTTTTAAATTTTCATCCCTGTTTTTATTTTTATTTCATAATTTTTCAAAAGTGTTTTGATTAAGACTCTTCTTTTGGATTTGAGTTGTATTTTTTTTTTCAAAAAAAAAAAGGAAGGATCCCATTTTCTCTTTTTGTTTCTGGTATTGGATACAAGGGGGGGAGTGAAAGTGAAGGGGGAAAAGTAGCACTGCCATTTAGAGGCTTGGACATACAGTTTGTTTCTTTGTCAGTTTGTTTATGTACTTGCTATACTCGAGGAATCTGAACTTTGCAATGGAAAAGATAGTGAGATGAGCATGATAGATTGTTTATACAGGTGCTCATCTGTGAAACTAAACAATTCCTCTTCTCTTTTTTATTAAGATAAATAATTGGATTAAGGTGCCTGAAGATTTTTCTAACACCCCCCCTTTTTTTTTTGGAGTGGCAACTG
>BHFT01022611.1:0-50564 GCA_004320025.1 Laticauda laticaudata
AGCGATGGCCTCGGTTACTGTTATGTTGGGTCTGGTCAGTAGTCGGCTCTGTAGGGTGAGGTCTCTTAGTCTGAGGATCACACAGTCCCTCATGGCCTCATCCATGTTGAGAAATTCACATGCTCCTCCAATGTTCTTTGAGCCGCCACAAAATCCCCTATGCTCTCACCTTCCTTTTGATCTTGCTTGTAGAATTTGTTTCTCCGGATGAGGCTTGAGATGGCTGGCGCATAATGGGCTCTCAATAGTTTGTCTAAGTCTGGCCACACCTTTTGCTTCACATCCTGGGGTTTTGCCAATGCCTTGGCCATCTTGAATACTGTGGGTCCACAGTGGGTTAGGAAAACGTCTCTCTTTCTTTGATCGGAGATTTCTTGTAGATCATTCCCTTCTAAGAACATCAGGAACTGGTCGATGTAAGACTCCCAGTCTTCTGTCTCTGGGTTGAATGGTGTGGGTGGCATGTTGTTGCCAGCCATCTCATCTAGCTCAGTTCTCTGGACACGTGCTCAATGGTCTCCTTTGTTCAGTATCCCACCTTCGTCGCCAGTGTTCTGTTGTGGGAACGAATGACTCAAGACCCAGTGATACTTCAGCTCTTTTATTTTTCTCTCTGTAACTGCTCTGTAACGGAGCCATGGCAGCCTCTTTTATAGCGGCTGCTCGCGGCTTGCGCCCAATGACAGCTCTTTAAAATTCCCACCATCAGGTGGACCAATCAAAATGAACTATTCAAATATACAACACTCAGAGAGCACCAAGGACCCCACAGTTCAACCCTGAGCTACAAATATCCCCTTCTATCGATAATTGAGGTAGTGAACATACACAAAACTCCTTCTTCCTCTCACTTTCCTCATAACTTCACTCCTATGTGGTGGGCTGGGCTGTGCTGGGAGAGAAAGCGACTAGCCCAAAATCACCCAACCAGCTTTCATGCTTAAGGCAGAACTAAAACTCATAGTCTCCTGGTGACTGGCTTAAAGTCACACAGCCAGCTTTCATGCCTAGGGAAGTCTAAAACTAACAGTCATCTGTTTCTAGCCTGATGCCTTAAGCATTAAACCAAGTTTCACATTCAAGGGCTCTCAATGTAGAGGTGAGATGGTACTGGTGCCATTTTCCATCATGGTGCTGAGATTTGTTCCCTAGAAACACTTGGTTGATTCCCTGAAACATATAAACTGAACTACATAAGTTACTAAAGCCATTATATTTCATCATAAACTCTTGCAGGGCTTTTTATGGCTGTTGTATTGAACATCCCACGTAAGAAGTTAGACTGGTTTGGATAATTCTTTGTACTGATACTTTTTTCACATTCCTCATTGCAAAATTTAATCTTTATAAAGTTTATCCTGCGGTCAATATATTTAAATTGATTGTTTGTTAGTATTTGAGAAAGCCTTGCTCTCATACTTATCCAACCGTGCCTGTATTTATTCCATTTGCATCCATTATTGCCCAATGGGTATAATCACATCAAATTTTAATCTAGTAAAATATGTTTTGGGGGTTTTTTTTGCAGTGTCATAGGATTGAAAAATGAAAATTCAACAGTGCTGCTGCTTTTTCTCCTGCATGGAAAATAAGCAGATCTTGATCTTTTCTAAGGTAGAAATTAGGCTATATCCATTAGTAATGGGGTGGGCTTCAAAAAAAATTAACTACCAGTTTTCTGCCCAGTTGCTGGGTGGATATGGCCATGGTGGGTATGGCCAGGTCTGCCTCCTGCACCACAGGGGAGGGGTTTGCCCTCCATGTAGTCCAGAGGTTTTTTTTGAGCCTCCAGGACAGCAAAAATGGCCTCCCCGAGCTTTGGAAGCTCTCTGGATTCCAGCCTTCCAGAGCCTCCAGGAGGCCCATTTTTCACCCTCCCCAAGCCTCCACGTTGGTCCTGCACTTATCTGGGATCCAAAATGGGCCACGTGAGGACTCCTGGGAGGGGGGAGGGGAGGGGCCAGACAGGGGTGGGATTTGTTGGTTTGCCAAACTGGCCATGAAATTAACAACCAATTTTCCTGAACCAGGGCAAACCAGTAGCAGCCCAGCCCTCATTCGTGATAGTTGGTAGGTGGATTTCCTAGTTCTGCACCAATTGTGATTGCCCCAGGTTCTCTGTTCTTCATTTCCTACAGCAAACTAGAAAAGTGTTAAATGACAGAGAACATAATTAAACATCTGTTTAAATGCCCATGAGACTCCTGGTCCAATCCAGATGCATGTATAGTGGCATTTAATGGCATGTTTTGTCAATCATTCTTCATATAGTGCTGAAGGAAGCACTGAAACATGTACAAATCACACAGTTGAATGTTGCTGTTTAATAAATACTGTATAGCTTCACTGGGCCTACAGACAAGCAGGCAGAAGTTATCTAATTTTTGAGCGATTCGGGAATTATTCAACTAAGTCCCCAATTTTCTCCTGCCTCAACCCTTTTCAAATAATAAATATTATACAATATACCGTAGGCAACTATGGCCCCTTTACAACCTGTGAATTTCAACACCCAGAATTCCTAAACCATCTGTCAGAAATTATGGGAGTGGAAATCCACAGGTTGTTAAGGGGCCATAGTTACCCACCCCTGCCCTATGTTGTATTTAGACAAAGCCTGCCCACAACAACTACAGGTTCAAAAGCCAGCAGGGTGCAATAGGAAAGCAGAAGAGTCTAGAGGCTTCTTGCTTTCTAAATTAGAGCAAATTCTATGAAGTTTTGCAATTTTACTTTTTAAGGGAAATGAGAAAACAAGATGGAAAAAAAAAACAGTTGTCTTCATACAGGTAGTCCTTGAATTACAGCTGGTTGCTTAGCAACCATTCAAACTTATGACCGATCCTAAAAAGGGGAGTTCCAACAGTCAAGCCCCTTCTGTGGTCACATGACCAAACCATGTGCACTGAGCAACATGGGTGTCAACTCAAAAATATTTATCTTGTCTTTTAGAGTTGTCAGCAGATAGGGAGTAGGGGGAGTAATTCATACCTTAGATCAGTGGTCCCCAGCCTTTTTTGTACCAGGGACCAGTTTCATAATTATTCATTCTTCCATGGACCAGTACCTGAGTAACGCGAGACTCCACCGCCATTGGGACGGCTCTTCGTTCGAAGCTGCCCCCCCCCTTCGACGAAACTGAGGCATGAGGATTCTTTCAGCACTCAAACGCCACTTTCCAACCGAAAACCCGGAAGCACTTTCCAACCAAAAACCTGGAAGCAACCGAAAAACCCGGAAGCGCTGTCGAAACAAGATGGCGGTGCCCAAGCTTTGCGGCCCAGTACAAAATGATCCATGGACCGGTACTGGTCCGGGGACCGATGGTTGGGGACCCCTGCCTTAGATAATTGCTAGGCGACCTAAGCTTCTGGCGGGCAAGAATATTACTGGAGAGCATGATTGATGACTCTTGGATATGGATGTGTCCCATTGTAGAATATACATCCAGGGGGTGGGGGAAGACCAGGGTCAAGGGTGAGATGAATGATGTGTCTCAATGTCGGCTGCACCCAGGTCACGCCGACATGTTCACTCCTAATAATTTTTTTTTTTAAACTCTGAAAGATGCAGCTAGAGACTCATGATTTGAATGAGGGTGCATTGTCGGAGACCTGACAATAGGGTCATTTTGCAGTGTCCCATGGTCACAAGTTCCTCAAATATTATTTATTGATGAAGAATTCCAATAGAAAAAATATATTCTTCCCATTTCATTTTTTTTTAAATCTGGGGGTTCCTGGGCTGACTTCACATTTCAGGAGGAAAAGTATCATTGCATGATCATTCCTGGCTATAGTGGCCATGCTCCAAATGCTGATGGATCAGGGGCATAGCAGTAAATTAAAAGTAACCTGGATCCCTTTGAGTTTGCTCAGAGTAGGGGTCTCCAACCTTGGCAACTTTAAGACTTGTGGACTTCAACTCCCAGAATTCCTCATCCAGCAACTCCCAACTCTGGGAGTTGAAGTCCACAAGATTGGAGACCCCTGGCTTAGACTGATAACAAACAAGCAATCAAAAGAATCTGAAAGGAAAACAGGATGGGAACCATGAGGAATCTTTGTCAGTTCCAAAATACCAGGTGTAAACATTAGCTGTGCCTATTTGAAAATGAGTTTATGGTTGACAAATCAGGGGAGTATCTGATAGATTTTTAGCTTCAGGGATTGATCTAACCAGTCTAGCTATTACTTTACATCAGAGCTTCCCAACATCAAGATATGTGGACTTAAATTCCCAGAATTCTCCAGCCAGCCTGAATTCTGGAAGTTGAAATCCATATGTCATAAAATTGCCATGATAGAGAAAAACTGTCTTGCTATACATTGACGTCAGCAAGATGACATTATGCACAAAAATAGAAGGATACTTTGATTCCCACAATGGATAAGTCTATGGCTGCAAAAGTTGATGGAGGTAGCAGAGATGGCTAAATTGATTACTTTGATTAAAGAAAAAGCACATTTACTTTCGTTTCTACTTGGAAACCATTTATGGACTTTGTGCTGAGGTGGGGAAAAAAATGAAACTTTGATCTTGGGTTTTACCAGTTAGATAGGTTTGTTGTTATAGAAATGACTATTTGATACTATTATTAAAAAGATGAGGTTTGATGCTGTTAGAGAGTTGGAAGTCAACCCCCTCTTTTTTTCTCTTTTTCCCTACACATTTCCCCTCCTTTCTCCCTCCCTTCTTTTCCTGCTATTTTCTTTTCCATTTGTGTATTTTATATTATAAACTAATAAAAGAGAGAGAAAAAAACACTGTCTTACATGCTTTGTTCTAGAGTACCTGCAAAAGTCACCTACCTTAGGCAGGTAAGGGAATCAATAAACAAGCTGACAAAGAATGAAAACTGTTCATTTCAAGACTATGAAATACACACTGTACATATGTAGATACCCATCACATTATATATTTTTCAGGATAACCAACAGTATACAAAGTACAGAAAGGAATAAGAAATGGTTAGATCTATCTATCTATCTATCTATCTATCTATCTATCTATCTATCTATCTATCTATATTTATCTTACTATCCTATCCCATAAATTAAAGGCATGAGGTATGTAAAAAAAAAGAAAATGTAGTTAAATCTTGCTTACACCAACATTCACCATAGCGGTCCACACTTTTTACCTGTGCAAATCATGCTCATTCCCATCATTCCAATACCTCCTTTTCTACTATCTTTTATTCTTTCAATTTCTGACCTCTTTATTTTTGAAGACATGGTATTATCAGCTGCATCCAACCACCAGCTGACTTGGTCTTCCTCTCCTTTTGATCTGTATTTCTTTTTTCATATCTTTTGGGTTTTTTAAAAAAATAAACAAAAATGATCCATATTTCTTCTTTTCAGTGTACTTCTTTCACATTGGTTTTTCACTTTCTGCACTCAATTCACATCCATTCAACACCCATTGATTTTTTAAAAAAAAATAAATCTTGTTTCTCCACAGAAATTGACGAACTATATTCCAGTGTCGCAGCATTTCACATTTATTTTTGTTTTTCTTCCACAAACCTAACTCTCACTTGCGTACAGCAGTTGGTAAAAATATAAACAGACTTTTTTCCTTTTTTTTTTTTTACAACAAACATTCATTCCTCACAAGAGCATATGATCCACTTGTTTTCTACTAACGTTTGCACATTCTTCTTTCAATACATTTAATAAACATTCCATGCAAAAATGCAAACCTTTTTCACTCCATTTTCTCTGTCAAACATAAGGACCTTGGACTTTGATACATTAATTTTCAAATCCACCCTTCTCATTGTTTCAACAATCTAACATTCACTATAAATCATTCCGGTGCTCAGCCAACAGCACTGGATCATCTGCATAGGAATGAACAGCTATGTTTCCAATCCTTTCACCTCTTCATTCACTACCAGAATTCCTTTTGCATTTATTCATAGATGCATTAAGCACTCAAGGGGGGGGGGAGCCATTCACTAAGGACACTATTTATTCTCATCTGTGCTTAACTTAGATCATATACTATACCGTATATTGTAACTTAATTCATATACCGTGTCACATTCAATCCACAAGCCAATCAAGCAAGCCAACATATTACAATCCTCCTTCCTCAGTGACATCACTGTATATGTGTCAGGTCCCATAGAATTCTATGGCTAAGGGGGATCTCTGGATGGAGTTTCTGTTTCTATTTGCTTTACTGTAACTTTCGGGACCTAGGGAAGGAGAAAAGAATGTGCCTCAAGCAGCTGCCTTGATCTCATCTCTGGAAAAGAGCAGCAGCATTGCCTTGGAGTATCACCTTCCCGGCCTGAGTTTCTCATAACATCTTCACACACTGGGATTGGCTTGATGATGTATTGGACTCTGTCTGCAACGGTTTAATGTAACGCAGGGGTCTGCAACCTTAAACACTCAAAGAGCCATTTGGACCCATTTCCCACAGAAAAGAAAACACCAGGAGCCACAAAACCTAGGTGGGTGTGGCCAACTCAATGCCACTCACGCCCATCCAGTCACATGATCCCCTCACCCACTCCTACCCAGGTTTTGTGGCTCCCAGTATTTTCTTTTCTTTGGGTATTGGTATTGTTTATTTAATTGAATAGTCATAGGACCTTATCAATAATATAACATAAATATATAACAAGACAAAATACAGATGAATTAGATATATAAGAATACAGTAATAAAAACATATGTGGAAAACCAGGGAGTCAGAAATTGGATAATAGATCACCCTTGCAGGATACACCAATTTGTTCAATATATTGGGTTCTTAGGACCACTGCCTTGATTATAAACTTAGCAGTCCTACGAACGATGTGTACATTAGAGGCCCGGAGGAAATATAACAATCTGTGGTTTGATTCCCAATGGGCTGTTCTTTCCAGTAGAAATGATAAATATTTAAGCCTAATGGGGGCATATATTTGGCAGTTGAACAAGATGTGGGAAATATATTCAATGGCAGATGAACCACATAAGCAGGTTCTCTCGTTTCTTTTCTTTGGGAAACAGGTATCTCTCTGTCCGTCTGTCTCTTTGTGTGTGTGTGTGTGTGTGTGTGTGTGTGTGTGTGTGTGTGTGTGTGTCTCATCACTCTCTCTCCTCTCTCTCTCTCTCTCTCTTTTGTGTGTGTGTGTGTGTGAGTATGAGTGTGTGTGTGTGTGTTCCCTCTTGAACCATTTCCAGAAAACAGGCGAGTGTTTTGTTTTGCTGATGTGGTTCTTTCTTCTTCTTTGGGTGCTTTTTACCTAATGATTTAAATCAAGAGTCATTTCAGGTTCCCAGATAAATGAAATTCATTCGTCCCCCTGCTGTAGCATCCTGTCAGATGAACCCACCCTGGCTGGCCCCACCCCTGGCCCTCCCCTCCCAGTCACTCCTCACCTAAGAAGGTAAGGGTGACAGTGGTGGGTGGAGACTTGCTCCATATTCCCGAGTGGAAACGAACCCCCTGTACTTGCCTCTTCTTCCAGCCCTTGTTGGTGCTGAATGCACCTTGGTCACTTGGGGAGAGATGTGTGACTTTCTCTCTGCTCTGGGACAATGGCCCAGCCCGGTTGCCACCGATGGTTCACATCATAAGGGCTCCAGGAGGAGGAGGGGACGCCATCTCCCCCATTGTGAAGCACGCTAAATTTAAGTGTGCTGCACAAGGTGCTGCAAAAATAGCCAGCAGGCCATGGAGGCAGCAAGAGCAGCGGTGTCAGCTGCAGCTGGGCCAGTGTCTTGGGGTGGAGAGCAAGTTGCACATCTCCCCAAGTGACTGAGGTGTGTGCAGCACCAACAAGAGTCAGAAGAAGAGGCAAATACATGGGCGCTTCACTCCTGTTCTGGAATATCGAGTGAGTCTCCATCTGTCACCATCACCCTTACCTTCTTTGGTGAAAAGTGACTGGGAGGTGAGGGCGAGGGGCAGGGCCAACCAGTGGTGGGTTCAGCCGACAGGGTGACAACAGCTCCAGAGCCACGGATTGCCGACACCCGATCTAACGTTTCAAGCTGGAAAAGTTACTTCCTGCCTACATCTCTTGCTGTCACAATCTTCCAATAACAGTTTTTTTGAAATGGCTTTTGTTTCAAGAGTTCTGCTTTCTTGAGAAGACTGGCAAGGCAGGACCTTACAATATGCCTCTTTTTTATTTGCTTACATCCTATATTGCTGCAGGGAGGGATTTGTATGGTGACTTCACTGTACATACTCAGACACCTTCAGTGCTTATTCTCTTTTTTTGCCTGTAATTGACGGTTAGCCAAGAACAGAACAGCTACAGCTCTTTGGCCTTTCTGTTGTTGGCAAAGAATAATTAAAGCACCTATTAGCATAGCTCTTTGCTTGGATTCTTTTCTAATGTTCTTGGAATCAGATTTTATCAATTAGCAATAGTGTGGGTTCCTTTGTTCATTGTTGATACTATGAAATCATGACTGCCCCATATGCAACTTTTTTTTTTATCATCTTTGTCTCATTCACTCATTTTCCTAACCTTTCACTGTAAACAATCAAGCCACAATTAGCTTTTAATGGAAAAGTCAAAGTATCAAGCCACAATTAGCTTTAATTGCTAACCCATCTTCTCTGTATGCATGCCACAACTATTTCCTCCTGACATGTATCCTCCTACAGTTGTAACCTTTGTTACATCAATGAAAGGCCTTTGATTCACAAATAATATATTTCCATAAACTGCAACATTCTCAGGATAATGATAATGGGATGCTTACAACTCTTCCCATTCAAAATATGATGTGGAGTCCAAGCTGTTAGAATTAAAGTCAGTGCAACTGCCATTCATACTTCTCACAGGTTAAGTACCTTGAATGACAATGTATTCTCTTTCTGGATACAAGGAAACCCAAATTCTTATCCCTATCTGTACTACTTAACAGTTTTAAAATAATTTTTTGTTGATATTCAAATTTCTTCAATCTCTTTACATAAGAACCTGGTTGGTCAGTCTCTAGTGTTCTTCATTCTTAACAGCAAAAGACCATTGCATCTTGCTAATTTTGATGAAACAATTGTTGACTTTTCTCTGGTTCTCTCTAATTCTTAGAGTAGTTCTTCCTCCATAAAAGTAAAGACAAACTTGGTATATTATGGCATATTTTGCAACAAGCCAAGGTGAAACTCAGTTTTCTCCAAGCATTCACATGTTATTCCTTACAACTAGGATCTCTAATTAAGATATTATGTTGCATAAGGACATTCTGTTGCTTGCATCCCACACACTTAAAGATGTAGTACCATATTGGCACATACAAATTACTTAGGGCTTCCAAGCATTCATCATTATATAATACTAGTCAACAGTAAAAACTCAGCCAGGCTTGACACGTTATTTTTTTATCACTCCTTGACATACGATGATCATCTTCATTATTTATATTTTGTCTTTCTTTCATAGTCTTCAAGTTGGAACAGATAATTTCTGGATGTTCTCTCATTCAACAATTAGTCAGCTACTGTTATAGGGGTTTTGTCTGCTGTGTAGGCTTTCTAGCCCTTTCTAGCATTCATCTCCATTGTTCTGTGATGCATTTCCTGTCTCTCAAGGATTTACCTCTATAAACACACACAGACACGCACACACACACACACACACGCCCAATGATGGCTTATGACTTTTAACTGCATTTTTATTAAACTTCTTGAAACAGCTACAGACGTTCTTAGCTTCAGCAGGAATGGGCCTTCAGATCACAGCTTTACTATTTTCAACATTAATAAATGGCTACAAACTCCTTTTGACCCCTCCATTAAAGAACTCTCCTGAATCCTACATTTGAAATAGGGAAAACCCATCAGGGGTAGGATTCTACTGGTTTGGCCCAGTTTGAGCTCCAAAGCTCAAAGCTGTTAGGTCTACCCACCCGCCCTGGCTCTAGTCTGTGCTTTATTTCCAGGTTTTCCATCTCAGCTGCTTTGCGCGGCCCAGCAGATTGCCGCGCATCAGCTGTTTTATACGCACGGCCCAGCAGATTGCCGCGCATCAGCTGTTTTACACGCAGAGCTTGCAGCAGAAGGTGAGTTCCAAATGCTGCACACACACATAAACCTCACACTCACCAAACTGGTTGTTATACTGGTTGAATCCCACCCCTGAAACACATGTAATCAGCAGGAACCAAAGGAGCTCAAGGACAATAGAATTTAGTAAGCAATTATTAATTATTCCCCCCCCCCCGATGTCTTTACCTCTGTGATCATGACCAGGCCCACAAAGTACGAGAGGATGGAGACGAGAAGAATTAATGTTTCTCTGCGGTTCTTTTTCCGGAGGATTCCAGGGTACATGTCAACTACAGCGGTGACCAAGCTTTCCACACAGACAAACTAAGGAAAAGAGAATTGAAGCAGCCTTCAGTTCCTTTCACCATAGATATTTCCGGATTTTAATCCTTGCATATCCTTCAATTCATTGAAAGATTACAAGATATCAGTCTGAATCCCATCACAACCACACACAATCCTGAAAGACATTGGCTGGAGATAAACAATAATCATTTATTTTTTTCACTGAGAAGTTGAAGGCAGTCTTTAAATGGGATCATTGCTCATGACATGTAATCTCAACTCATTTTTGCCTTTGGTAAATTCAAGCTTCTGCCAACTGCTGTAATATTTCAAAGAGCTGGAAATCCTGTCTGATCACAGGCAATTATAAAGTATCAAGCATAGTATATATGCACTAAACTGCCAGCCCAGTGCTGTTGTTAGTTCATGGCTCTGTATTGAAATAATCTTCTTTATTTTTTTACTCAGTTTTGTCAATAGGAGTCAAAATGTTTGAAAGAGATCAGTGTGCTCCATATTTGATTTGTTTTTAATGAAATAGCTATGAACTGCTTATTTCTGAAAACTGCTTATTTCTCACTGAGGACAGTTGCTGAACAATCCTGGGGCCATCTTGAAGGATTTCTTTCTTTTTCCATAATAGATCATCTAGACCAGGGGCCGCTAACCTTTTGGACCTCAGGGACCACCAAACTCATAATTTTAAATTCTGTGGACCAGAAACCCTGGCAAAATCCCAAAAGTCTTCAGGAAAATTCCCCAACCCGTTTTCCTACCAATCAATCATTTATTTGGGATCACAGAATATCATTTCTAGCTCCATTCTCAGGGGAGAGAGAAAGGAAAACATGCAAGAGAGAGGAAAACATGCAAAACATAGCTTCATGCAAGGAAAGCAGCAGAAGCAGCAGATGTCTTTCTTTCTCACCCCCAAACTCCACAAGAAATGAGTCTTTGCTGGCACAGCCTCTTGGACCAGGATGCCTTGCAGGGTCCCAAAGACTCATTTCTGGTGGAGTTTGGGGGAGAGAAAGAAAGACTTTTGCTGCTTTCCTTACATGCAGCCAAAAGCAGAAGAAGAAAAAAGTGGAAAGAAGCAACCTGGTGGCCAGGCGAGGTGTGTGGGTTAAGTTCCCCCCCTCCGACCTTTCCCCCTCCCCTCACTACCTTGTGTTGTTTGCAATGCAAGTGACACAAGCCTTGTGTTCCTGCGGACCATGTGGGCGGCTCAGCCTTGTGTTCCAGCGCAGGCTGGATTAATTGCTTTGGGGGGTGCTTTGGGGGTAACATTTCTCTGTGGACCATCAAAATTTTCTCACAGGCCACCAGTGGTCCCCAGCTCACTGATTGGTGACCACTGATCTAGACAGACCAGTTAACTTCTGCCTGGATTCAGATTAATTCAGAAATTACCTTAGTTCTACCCATCTCTTTTAAAATAATAAATCTCAAATAAGTTTTAAAATTAATCAGGTCAGTATTATCAGGAGGCATGTCTCCCGTTTTAGAACATTTTAAAGAAAAACAGCAAAAAATATTAATTTTACTGTAGGAAAAATTGTATGGAGTCAACATGGCCAATCACTATGTAAGTCTTCCACTAGGTGTTCCTTTTGTTTGTCACTCAATCTTTGGGTTTTGTGAGAACTAGTTTGCAATTTACTTGCTTTAAAAACAATATTTACTAAATCCCACACATTCTGTTCTTGGTCTGAGTTAACTCAACATTGCCATAATCTTTTTATACAATCCTGGAACACCCATCTTTGCACTGATACTTCACTGAAGAATCAAAGACAGAGGTGGTATTCAGCAGGTTCTGACCAGTTCTGGAGAACCAGTAGCAGAAATTTTGAATAGTTTGGAGAACTAGCAAATACCAACTCTGACTGGCCCCTCCCCCATCTATTCTCTGCCTCCCAGGTCCCAGCTGATCAGCTGGATCTTCTTTTGTTCCCCTGCACAGAAGAAAGGAGCTGGAAAGCAGGTTAGTGGAGTGGGGTGGGAATGGGGATTTTGCAGTATCCTTCCCCTGCCCTGCCCACCAAGCCAAAGAGGACCAAAGACCCCCATTTGAATTGGCAAGTGATCAAAATATCACCAAAAGAATAATGAAGCTATCAGATCTAAAGAAGCATACTGTATTATCCCATCTCCTTCATTTCTTTTTTTTTTAACTGATATGGTAGTATCAGATTAGAATGGTGACCATTTTAAAAATTATATCATTATTTTCTGAAATAGAACAATGTTAGTTCCAGGGAAAGCCTAAAGACAATCCTATACCAAAAGATCATTAATGCCATTGCTGAAATTATAAGCATTATCACTAGACCGACATTAGAGTCTGATGTTAACATTTTTGTCCTGTCTTCAAGGAACTGTCTTCCATTTTCCCCAGCAGATGATGACTCAGTAAAAACAGAGAAAAGACACAGATGTAATTGGGTTCAAAAGATAAAGATTTTTCAACCATTTTAGATTCCTTTTCTGAGGATTTATATTATGTAACTAAAGCCCATGTCACACTGCACCAACGGATGGAAAGAGGATGTAAAAGGGAGAGAAACACTTGCCATCCGTTGGTTAACGCGATGCATCCGTTCTGTACTCACTGCCTCCGTTTTCATCCTCTCTATCCTGTCCAGCAGTCCGTCGACTGAGGTTCTACCGCTCAAAAAATTTTGAGCTGCTTCAAAACTTTTTGAGCGGAAAATGTATCCAACGCGTCCATTCTGCATCCGCTACGCATACGGGGAACATCCGTTCTGCAAACCGTCGTCATCCGTTACGTGTCCGCTACATCCGCTAGGCATCCGCTGCGCATCCACACAACTCAAATCTGCTCCAGCAGAAAGTGGACACAGGGAGGAAGCAAAATGGACAGGGAACGGACACGCCAGCGTTAGTAGCACAGACGGAGAAAGGATGAAAGCGGATGCAGCTCGCATAGAAGCATTTAAAACGGAAAAAAAACGTTTCTCAGAGGGACCTATCTCGGATATTAAGGATGTCTAGAGGATGCCTAGAGGAGGCAAAAAGGACACAAGGGGAAACCTATATTTGCCTATAAAAAGGGGAGCAACTCACCTGGATCTCACTTTCAGACCAGCAGCCCTGCTGTGCAGACCTCTGCAGCCTTCATCTTGCCTCTTGCTCTTCCATAGCATCCAGTCATGTCCACCATGGATCATAACACAGTCCTTTTGGTAGCCACCATCATTCTCTGCAACAGTGCGAAACATCTACAGGCTCTTTCAACTGTTCTATGGGAAGAAAAGGAGGCGGCCCAGAAGCGTCTGCGGTCCCAAGATGGATCAGGAGAAGAGCAGAGTACGGACTGTACAACAAGCTGATGGTGGAGCTGAGGAACGAAGACCCTCATGCATTCCAGAACTTCATGAGGATGCCTCCAGCCATGTTTGACGAAGTTGTGCAGTGGCTGATACCCAGGTTGACCAAGCAGAGCACCAATTTCCGGCCCAGCCTGGACCCTGGGCTCAAGGTGCACTCACTCTGCACCACCTGGCCTCTGGGACCACCTACAGGAGCATGCACTATGGCTGGAGGGTGCCACACAACACCATCAGCATTGTGTGGTCAGAGAAGTGGTGCAGAACATCATCGAAGAATACCTGAGGAGCTCCTCCAGTGCCCCTTCACTGAAGAAGGCTGGAAGAAAGTTGCAGAGCAGTGGTATCAGAAGTGGAACTTCCCCCATACCGTTGGAGCCAATAGATGGCAAGCACATGCCTGCAAAGCTCCAACCAAGTCGGGGTTCACTTATTTCAACTACAAGGGCTTTCTCAGCATCATCCTCTTCGCCATGGTCGATGCTGACTACAAGTTCATGTACATCGATGCTTCAAGGCAATGGGTCAGCTTCAGATGCCCAGGTTAGTTGAACGCCCAGAGTGACCTCAAGGAGGGGCTGGAACGCAACCTCATCATGGGCTTCCCAGATCCAGACCCCCTGCCCAACGACACGCAAGATGTGCCCTACTTCATCGCGGGGGATGGACGCCTTCTCCCTCAGACCTACCTCATGAAGCCCTACAACTTCCAGACTCCTCACCCGTGAAGAGAGGATCTTCAACTACAGGCTGTCCAGGGCAAAGGTGGGTGGTGGGAGAACGCCTTTGGCATCCTGGCCAACAGGTTCCAGGTACTTCTCACCACCATGCAGCATCGCCCAGAGACCATGAGTAAGGATCGTGGAAGCTTGCTGCATCCTGTACAATCTCATGCGCACCCCTACCCAGTCTTGCAGAACAGGCTCGTGGACCTCCAACAAGGCAATGTGGACATGGAGCCTGGTGGAATGGAGGCAAGGGCGAACCTGATAAATACTGTGGATGTGCAAGGGCCAACAGAGCTTCAGTGAAGGAAGAAGCAGCGCAACCTCCTGAAACACTGGTGGCAACTCCCCAGCTGGAGCAGTGGAGTGGCAAGACAGGATATAGATGATTAATGAGATGCTTCCTTCAAGCCTGTCTCATCACACTGATGAAGATTGGGCACATGTATGTTGGGTGGGCCTACAATGAACAGGGCATTTAATAAAGAGTTGTGTTTATGTTGACATGTGTGGATGAATGATTACATTATTATTGATAATAAAGGGCCATAGGTGTGGCACCTGGGAGGGTGGACCATACAGTTCCACTATGCTTGCACTGGAGGTTTATCTATCCCACAGCTATTACCCATCCCAAAGGATCCCTGCCCATCCCACTGCTATCCTTACCCATCCCACAAAGCATTGCAAAGGCTTAAACCATTTCTAAAGTTTCCACCAAGACTTTATTGACAAAAATAAATGAAGCAAGTGTGTGAAGCAAAGATAATCTTTTATTAATAACAAGCTGTAAAAGACAAAATGACCCAAGTCAAGTGTCCAAAGCAAAAATAAGTCAACAGGTAGCCCACCCAGTCTCTGGCACTCTTCTTGGTCACTCGGAGGTGTGCCCAGTTTCAGCGTGAAGGGTCCAGGTGCTGTGGAGGTGGCTGCTGCTGGAAGTGCTGGTCTGAAGCACCACTGGGGTGGCTGGCCCGAGAGGACAACAGTGGACGGTGTGTTGAGGAAGCTCTCAGACAGCTGGCTCAGCCCCATGATGTTGAGAGCCCCTTCCTCCATGACATGAGGGTGTCAGTCCCAAGACCGATGACAGATGTTCTGAGGCCAGGCTTGGCTGTGGGGTGGAGGAAGAAGGAGTGTAGTGGGGCTGTCTGGTCTGCAGCTGGGTGAGGGCTGGCATCGTGGCATCTGTGGCGTGGGTGGTCATCTGTGGCGTAGCTGGCATCGGGTGGCGTGCGGTGGCATCAGTTGGCATCAGTGGCACCGGTGCGTCCGATGTTTCCTGTGCCTGGACTGGGAAGGGTTGCCTGTGCTGGCTGCACCTCCTGGTAGCCGTAGCCTTGGTAGTGGTAGGGCCTGTGGAAAGCCTTGCAAGGGCAGTGACATCACCTGGGTGGAGGAGCAGGCCTGGACTGGGTGGGAGCAGCTTCATCTGGTCCGGAGGGTTGTGAAGAAGATTTGGTGATCGTGTCCTTCACCACCTCGGTACTGGGTTCCAACATGTTCATGAGGGTCTGGTTGACATAGGTGAGGAAAGGGCTTGCTGTTGGGAGGATGGCGGCATCGGTGTCATTGTACCAGCTGAGAGAGGAGATCTACGCTGCTCCTGATGGTGTCTCTTATCTCCAGGCAGGCAGTCTGGCTCTGCCCCTCCGGTCTGCCTCTCTGCCTTTTCTGTGGGAGGTGGAGCTGGGGGTGGATGCGGGTGGTTGGGCATGGGGAAGTGCCGTCTCCTTTCTCCCCACTGTGTCAGGGGATCCTCCACGCGCTCCGCACGGCTAGTACAAGCTGTAGGGGGCGCGTCTCTGTCGTGGCGCACGCCTCCACAGATACCTGTCTGGACACAGGAGCTGATTCTTTGCCAGAAGAGGACTGGCTCTCAGCAGGCTGCCTGAGAGAAGGGTTGTGAGAGGGGCTGCTCTCTCCCGGTGGCAGATCTCACCCTCCAAGAAGCTGCACCTTAGGGCCATCACGTTAGGTCTCTCTGTCCGTCAGACTTGACCGCGGCCTGCCAGATTTCTTGAGGTCGTGCAGCTTCCCGTACCAGGTGTGCATGCTCTTCACCAGCGAGGAGCACCTCCGAAGTGCTAGCCCAGGCTCTCCGCCTTCTCTCTCCAAGCAGCCTGCTTCCTTTTTGGAGTGTTCCCTGTAGAGCCTGCTGTCCCTTCTGCCACAGATAGTCATTTCTCTCTTCAGCCACTCCAGCTACCTCATCCTTCGTGTTCCCTCTCAATGGATATTGCCTCTCTCCTGTTCTCGCATATGCCTCTTCCTCCCTTTGGCAGACCAGATGGGCCCTCGTCAGGGGGCTTCCAGGTGTGGGCTGCTCCTCCACCACCAGCAGCGCAGCAGCAGCAACAAAACAGTCAGGAGCAAAAGCAGCACCCAGCAAGGACCCAAACAGCGCAGCAGCACCAGCAGCACCAGCAGGACCAGGAGCACCAGCAGCACCAGCAGACCAGGCAGCACCAGCAGGCATAGAAGCACCAGCAGGACCAGGAGCACGAGCAGGACCAGGAGCACCAGCAGACCAGCAGGACCAGGCGAAGCCAGCGCCAGCAGAGTACAGCACAGCCAGGACCAGGAGCAGTGCCAGAAGAGTAAGACCATCAGAAGCACCAGGAGCAGCGTCAGCAGAGTAAAGCACCAGCAGAAGCACCAGCACCGGAGCCAGCGCCAGCAGAGTAAGCACCAGCAGAAGCACCCAGCACCAGAGAGTCAGTACCACCAGCAGTGATCAAAGCACCTAGGCAGGAAGCACCAGTACCAGAGCATTGCCAGCAGATCTTAGCACCAGCAGAAAGCACCACACCAGATAGCAGCACAAGCAGAACAGCACCCCACCAGAAGCAGCATCAGCAAGAAGACCACCCAGAAGCAGCCATCGCAGCAAGCACCAGAACCAGAAGATCAGCACCGAGGCAGCAGAAGCCCCCAGCAGAAAGCAGAAGCTCAGGGCCAGCGAGGGTGTGAGGCGTGGCCCTGCCCCTCTTGCAGGTGGCTAGCAGCAGATGGCAGAGGCTCCGTTTCTTCCCCATAGTTGGTTGGGTTTGCTGGCTTGCTGGCTTGCTGCTTGCTGGCTGGCGGCTGGCTGGCTGGCGACTGCTGGCTTGGCAAGCTGTGTCTGGAAGCAGGTCTTTCCTCTGAATGGTGACGCTGCTTGGGAGCTGCTTCCTTTATATCTGCCGGGCTGATGCATCATCCTCCCCGCATGCGCAGTGAACGCTTAGGCATCCGCTAGGCTCTCCACTGGCATCACGCTAGGCGTATCCGCTCTGCATCCGCTTCATCCGTACGCATCCGCTGTGCATCTGCTTCATCCACTCTGCATCTCCACTCTGCATCCGCTTTTTCGCGTTCCGCGTCCGCTTTGCTCTGCTCCCCGGAAGCCTTGTGGATGTGCCATCTGCTCCCATCCACTTCCATCCACTAGGCTTCCGTGAGCATCCGCTTTCATCCACCCTACATCCTCCCCCCGTCCATTCCTTTCCCGTTGTTCCTCCTCTCTGGTTATGCCAAATTCGGGGCACTTTTTTGGAGAGCGGATAACAACGGATGGAACATTTTTTCTCGGTCCGCTGTGTCCTTTTTTACAAACGCTTTTGCATCATTGTCGCCAGTGCTGACAGGACCTTAAGTTTAGCATTTTTACCACTGAATGCAGAGTAGTAGTTATTTATTATTTAGGAGAAAAGGATTGAAAATAGTCTGGGTCCCAGGAAAGGGGGACCAAGCATCAGACAAGAAACAGCGGATGGAAATTAATCAAGGAGAGAAACAACCTGGAATTAAGGAGAAACTTCCTAACAGTGAGGACAATTAAACCAGTGGAAAAGCTTGCCATTAGAAATTGTGGGTGCTCTATCACTGGAGGTTTTTAAGAAGAAGACTGGACATAGCAGAAGAACAGAGAGTGCTTATTTCAGAGGTAGCTGAGTCTGGTGAGTAGTAGCTCATGCATATGGGGACTTACCTTGAACAGAATAAAAATTACATTGTCTGAAATGGTTTTGGATCTACTGGAGCTGGACTAGAAGACCTCCAAGGTCCCTTCCAACTCTATTCTGGTTCTCAAGCTTCTAAACCTTTTTACATGTGTCTACAACATCTGTTACCCACAAGCCAGTCAACATGAATTTCATGCTCAGGGTTGATGGGAATAATACACCTAACTACCTGGGGGAAACAGATTAAGAAAGACAGATTAAGTACAAGGCTGAGCCTGCCCATTTGTAGCATCTTTACCTGACTGTCCAGTCCCAGGAGAACCACCATAACAAAGAAGAAACAAGCCCATAACGGAGAGAAGGGCAGCATGACGACGGCTCGTGGATAAGCAATGAAAGCCAGACCAGGTCCTGTGGTGAGAAAATTGCTAATATGTTGAAGTCACATAACCAGCATGAGGCATTATGATCATTAGCTTCCCATCCAACTATAGATAGTCCTTGGCTTATAACAGTTCGTTTAGTGACCATTTGTTGTGGTTTGCTGGCAGGCTGTGCAAATGGCAGCAGAATCGGATAGTGGGGAAGAACAGGGACCAGTCTGGGAGTCTGGAGATGACTCGGACAAGGGTGGGGTGCTGACTCTGGAGCCTCCGGAGTCTGGCAGCATTGAGGCAGAGGAACAAGGGGAGCCTGTTCCCAGTGCACATGTACACAGAGCTGCTAGAAGGAAAGAACAGCTGAGACAAAAGGGGGAACTTGGGAGTAAGGCTGGGAGATGATTGCCCCTCCCATAAGGTATAAAGGACTGGCAAAGGTGAAGAAAACTTTGCAGGAAGCAAAGTCATTCACTCTATTCAGATTACTCCTTGAAGCTCTGTGTGGACTTTGTACTTCGGTTGTTTTTTTACAGTTCATTTGGCACTTTAGTTGTTGGCACCAGTTCAAAGGAGAGAAAGGTGGGTGCTTATCTCAAGGGACTGTTTGGGACTCATTACGGGCTGGGAATACACATAATTCCCAGAGTTGAAATAAAACAAGAGTTGTTTGGACTAAGTGTGTGCTTAATTACAGTCTCAGGAAGTCTTGGTCAGAACACCATTTGGAGTCACAACAGCACTGAGAAAAGTGACTTATGACCAGGGGTGGGATTCTCCTGGTTCAGACAAGTTCGGGAGATGATCAGCTGGCTCCGAATCAGTTTGCTCTGACGATCATGTGCCCCCTCATCCATTTCTGTGCTGTACTCATCTATATCTGCTAAGCTGATTTGGGTGGCAGAGCAGATTGTCACACCTCAGCTGTGTTACTTTCCCGAAGTAACATTGAAGGTAACTTATTTCAAAAGTTTGCACATGAGCACAGCACACATCAGGTGTGCACATGTGCAAAGCACACATGCATGCAAAAAGCGCACGATTAGTGAACCAGTTGTTACACCAGCAGCTTATGACCATTTTCTACATTTATGACCATTGCAGCATCCCCGGTGGTCAGGTGATTTACATTTGGATACTTAACAGCTGTTTCATATTTATGACCGTTGCAGTGTCTCAAGAATTAGCGATTAAAGGAGGAGTTAATTTAGGCCAGTTCATATTTTTATTTCATTATTAGCACTTGTATACATTATTGATGTAAACATACAAATTCCCCAAGAGAGAGCAGGATTCAGTGAATTCATGCAATTACATAAATACAGTTCCATAAGATTGCAAACACTTTTGTAAAAACAGCACTGTGGATATTTTGTGTATCAATATATTTCTAAAAATAATCATCGTATAATATGAAAATCCAAGCTTTTTACAAACTCTATAATTAAAAAATATAAAAAATTGTACAGGTGGTTTTCAACTTAGAACAGTTCATTTAGTTATTCTTAGAAGTTAAAACACACTGAAAAAGGTGACTTATGATCATTTTTCACACTTATGACCATTGCAACCTCCCCATGGTCACATGATCAAAATTCAGACGCTTGGCAACTGGTTCCTATTTATGATGGTTGCAGCGTCCTGAGGTCTGTGATCACCTTTTGCGACCTTCCAACAAGCAAAATCAATGGGGAAGCCAGATTCACTTAACAACCATGTTATCGATTTCACAACTGCATGGATCCACTTCACTAAATGTTGCATGGAAAGTCGTAAAATGGGACAACACTCACTCAGCAAATTTCTGACTTAGCAACATGAACTCTGGGTTCCATATACTTTTCATTATATCCAAGGTAGGTCCCCCTATGCATGAGCTACTCACCTGACTCAGCTACTTCCGAAATAAGCACTCCCTGTTCTTCTGCCATGAAACCCAGAATGGAAAAAATGGCAAAGCCAGCCACAAAACTTGTGCCACTGTTCAAAAAACACAGAGCGATACAATCCCTAGAAGGCGAGAAGAAAGAGTGAGAGATGACATGAGAAAAGAGCAATAGTTTGCAAAGACATTTAACATCAATGTATCTGTCAACTCATAAAACATTTTGTATACATGTTTTATAATTGACAATAAAAAGAAATGGGGGGAGTTTCAAAGAGCAGGAAACAGTGTGGAATCGAAAGTACATTCCATTCATATTTTCTTCAGAGACTGATAAGATGGTTGAAGCTTCTGCCTCGAAAACAATCTAATTGGAGAGCATGATTGATGACTCTTGGCTATGGACATTTTTCTTGGAAGATGGGGGGGGAGGGAAGCAGGATCAAGGGTGATCTCAGAGTTGGCTACATCCAGGTTAGTGCCAGATGTAGAAAGTTATCTTTAAATAAATCCTCTTTAGTTTTGGGAATGTGGCTCAAGGCTTATGATTTAATTGGAGTAACTGCAGAAATCCTGACAGTATCTAGATAAGAATGAAATATTTGTATGAAAATGTGTACACCGTGCCCTGAAGTTGTTAAAACTAGTTGCATAGATTTTAAATTTGAATGTAAGTGTAATGATGCTAAGGAAAAATACAAGATTAATTTTCCAGGCACCTTGATAGTCTTCCCTAAAAAGGGAAGAGGAAGAGGAAGAGGAGGGAGGGAGGGAGGGAGGGAGGGAAGGAGGAGGAAGGAAGGAAGGATCTGTCACACATTCAAGAGACTTATGGCTGAAAAAATAAATCTATTTGAAAACCTGCTGCCAAGTTTTTTATGGACAATTCCTTTATTAAAATATTATTAATCAACTAAAAAATAAACACTGAAGCTCTCATTTATACTGGTAATGATTCCACATGACCTTTGATACAGCACAATATTATTTATCCTATTGATTAGAATTCATGTCATTCAGAAAAGCCTTTTGCAAAAACATATGTTAGGTATCTGCAGGATTTTGCTGCTTCCATAAAACTAATAAAAGCAGCATCACAATGTCACAAATGAAACCTTCACCTCCTTTATGAGAGCAAGCAGTGCCATGATACATGTACAAAACAGGCTAGGTTTGCGTGAGGATGCTCTCCCTTGCCTCCCCTGTGGACATTGCTGGCAATTTTTATCTTCCTTTTTTTTTTAATTGTTTTCAATTAATGCATGACTAAAGAATTTGTGACAAATAAGATCTTAAATCTTAATTATTCAGATTTGCACACTGTGGTGCAGAATTTTAATTGCCCACGATTGCCTAGGACTGCAAATAATTGAAATATAATAAAAGGGTACAGTCCATAATTATATAAGAAATGTTTTATTTTTAAATAATTACATTATGTTATCATTCCGTGCCCAGCTTGTAGATTTATTGGCCGCCCACTGACAGTGACTCTTTTTATTGTTACAATTAAAAATACAAATATAAAAGAATGAAAAACGGTAAAAACACAATCAAACAAGCCACTTGATGAGCTTCCTTCCACTTTGGGTTCTTCAGGCTCCTTGACACAACCAAGTCTTCAGGAATGTCTATGGAGATTCTCAGTCATCCAGGTCATGGTTCTCCCAAAAGTGCTTTTTTCAAGAGGCAACTGGACTTTCTGGTTTTTCTTTGAAGACGTTTCGTTTTTCTCATCCAAGAAGCTTCTTCAGTTCGGACCGCATGGTGTGGGATGGAAGGATTTATACTCCTTGCAGACAGCTGTCCATTTGCAGTCACTTGGGGGTTTATCTTTGTCCTCAGGGTCACCTGAGTAATACAAATGGGTGTGGAGCCTTCTTGGAACTGCTAAAATGACTGTGTTGTGGAGCTGTGCAGGATGTTTTCTGCCCTGTGTCCCTCCCCTTTTCAACAGTTGCTTCTTGGAAAAGCACCTTTGGGACAAGGAAAGAGTTTCAAAGTGGGGGGCAGTATAATTCCTGCAGGGATGATGTTCCAAAGGGAGGGAGCCACCATGGAGAAGGTTCTTCTGGGTCAGTGGTAGGATTCAATTTTTTTTACTACTGGTTCTGTGGGTGTGGCTTGGTGGGCATGGCAGGAGAAGGATACTGAAAAATCTCCAGTCAGAGGGGGTATTTGCTGGTTCTCTGAACTACTCAAAATTTCTACTACTGGTTCTCTAGAACTGGTCAGAACCTGTTGAATACCACCTCTGTTCTGGAGGATGTACTTCCTGAGGAGATTTCCTTAGGAGACAGGACCTGCAGCTTTTCTTGCCTTCCTGCTTGAGTAGTTCAGGTGGATGTAACTAGTTTACATCCCTAATTTAACTAATTATTAAATTTTAACTAATTATTAAATGACCTAATTTAACTAATTGTTAAATCACCTGCAGAAATTCAGTCACACTTTGAAAATCCTTATTGGCCAGATACAATTCTCTATTAAATTTAACAATTATGACAAGCCAGTTCTGAAAAAGAGAAATCCTTTAATTGATGTTGACATTACCTGGATCCTCTTAAAAGTAAATATGCAAAATTATTTGCTGGATTGGGGCTGCCTTAGCCAATTAAATGAAATAAATGAAGATAATAATTGCATACTCAAATGAGCAATATTGGATATGAGGTATGTTTTGTGCAGTGGTGGGATTCAATTTTTTTTACTACCCGTCCTGTGGGCATTGCTTGGTGGGTGTGGCAGGAGAAGGATACTGTAAAATCTCCTGTCAGAGGTGGGATTTGCCGGTTCTGCGAACTACTCAAAATTTCTGCTACCGGTTCTCCAGAACTGGTCAAAACTTGCTGGATACCACCTCTGATTTTGTGACATATCCTAAAGGTTACAGATACATTTATTTATGTCAATTCCATGTTTCTAGTAGCATGTACTATATTTTTCAGTTTCAGGGGGAAATGGGAAATAATAAAACTCAGTTTGAAAAGATGGGAATTAGACAGATCATGGCATTTTGAGAGCAAGTAGGAATTCTTCAGCCCTGCTTCTGCTATGGAGAAGAGTTGTAGAAAATTTAAGAAACAAGGAGTAAGCAAAGAGGACTATAAATGCTAGAGGCGCATTCAGTTACCTGTAACAGTTGTTATGATACTTATTGTAGCTGCCCAAAGCTGTTAGGCACCCCAGGCAAATGGCATATGAGAAGAAGATCTGAGTGCCTGCATCCATCCATACCTATAAGCAAGGAAAACAACAAAATAATAGAATCCATAAGGGTCCATCATTTTTTTAAGGTACTACAGTGTATGTTTGGACTCAGTGCTGTCTGCCATTCTGTCATGGATACTCCTGGATAAGAAAGTTCTTTTTTTTGTTGATAACACTGACTGGAAGAGAGGGTAAAACAAACGTTTCTCACAGGAAAGGTGGGGGAAGAGGGGGAGGAGGAGGAGGAGGANAAGAAGAAGAAGAAGAAGAAGAAGAAGAAGAAGAAGAAGAAGAAGAAGAAGAAGAAGAAGAAGAAGAGGAGGAGGATCAAAACGTATTCCAGTTAATGTTCAGTGCTGCAGATTTGCCTGTTTCAAGGAGTAAAGACTCCTGAAATAATTGTGTGTGGGTCTGGAGAAGGCCACTGAAGAAGGAAGGTGGATGAAAAGATCATTAATAAAGGAAAACCATTGTAGCTCAAGGGTTGAAATGAAGGGTCCTTAGTGCTCTCTGAGCTTGGTTGTTTTCTTGCAGATTACCCAAACTAGGGAACATCATCAGCGGGAAGAGATCATCCAATATCAGATTAATGAAGACTCTTTGCTAGACATCTATTAATCTTATAGTTATTACATTAAAAAAAGAATTATCAAAACCTTTCCAACATACCGTATTGTTAATATAATAACAATTTTGCACACCAAATGCATCCAATAATTTGATTTTATTATATCAAATTTATGTTACTTTTCCAAACCAGAATTCTATGTGACATTAATTAATATTATTAAAAATGTCAATAAATTCTATAATTTAATATTTTTAAATAAAACAGCACCATCAGCTGCCTTGTAATCAAAGCAATGCTTCCAGAAGATAATTAAGAGGAGATTCCTGCATATGTATGGCAAAGAAACAGAGATTAGGAAGAAAATCGTAAAATTACCAATATCATAAGCAAAGTTCAGGAGATAAGAAAGAATTTCTAATTCTTTATCTAAATCCCATTGCCCTTGTAATCAGCAGATTATAAGGTCTAAAATCATATACTCAAGTTAAACTATACTTTCTAAGGAACTATTGATTCTTGCATCTTCCAGAGATTCTTCACTGAGATATTTCACCTACTGCAACTTATCTTTCTCCACAATCCATGACTCCCACCTATAACTGGAAGCTATTCTGATCATATCTTTATGTGTCAGCAGCCCTCAGTACTATCAAATACTAAATAATTTCAGTATGAACCAATCAATACTCAAAACACTAAAAATTACACATCAGAAATCTAATATCCTTAAGTGTCAAACAAAACTCAACACATTCACAGAGAACTGGAAAATGTTCAAATGTTCAAAGAAGTTCTAGACCAGGGGGGTCAAATTCAAGGTCTGGGGACTGGATATGGCTCGCAGGTTGCTTAGATCTGTCCCATGGGGCTGCCCTGAAAATCATGAAGGACCAGCCCGCGATGCCTCTATCAGAAAAAAAATGGAGCTCAGGAGGGCCATGGGCAGCCCCCTGTACTCTGTTTTCACTGGCAGAGGGTTGCTGGAGGCCAGGGGTGGGATTCTACCAGTTTGCACTTATTCACTAGAACTGGTTGTTAACATTCTCAGCAGTTCAGAGAACCAGTTGTTAAAAGAAATTACTGGCCTAATCCTGTAAGGAAGGCAGGAAGGAAACATTCTGGTGTTGCTTACAGAAACTGCCTCTCCATTAACCCTTTGCTTTTGTGGAGTGACCATTCAAAGTTACAATGGCACTGAAAAAAGTGACTTAGGACCATTTTTCACACTTACAACTGTTGCAGCATCCCCACAGTCATGAGGGGCCAGGCGAGGAGATGCATGCCTCGATGTGAGTGCTATTGAGTTGGCCACACCCAGCCAATAACATGACCACCAAGTCATGCCCACCAGTCACATGACCACCAAGCCATGCCCACCAACTAGGTCACGCCCACAGAACTGGTTTTTAAAAATTTTGAATCCCATGCCTGCTGGAGGCCATCAAGCTGAAAATCTCGATGCACAGAGGATGTTCCAAAAGGTAGAAGAGAGCAGAGGAGACCAGATGAAAGGGTTCTTTATAAAAGCATGTGTAGAAAAGCTTGAGGAAGGAAGGGATAACTAGCCTGTGCTGACCTTCAACAGGTATATAAGCAAATTTATTAAGTAAAAAGGAATGTAAATTTTTAGCAAAAGTATAATTCACAGGATTCTTTTTGGAGAAGTAGGACATGGAAAAATAGAAACATGTCTATGGGGATTCTCAGTCATCCAAATCATAGTTGTCTCAAAAATGCTTATTCGAAGAAGAAGAAGAAGAAGAAGAAGAAGAAGAAGAAGAAGAAGAAGAAGAAGAAGAAGAAGAAGAAGAAGAAGAAGAAGAAGAAGAAGAAGAAGAAGAAGAAGAAGAAGAAGAAGAAGACATTTCATTTCTTATCCAGGAAGCTTCATCAGTTCTGACTGGATGGGGGGGGGAAATGGAAGGATAGGTTCTGTCAGGGTGGAGGGGGGAGAGATGGAAGGATTGTATTTCTTTGCAGTCATCTGGTCATTAACACTCTGAGTACTAAGTGAATAACATCTGCTGTCGGTGGCACTCTGATCCCATCAACTGCATAGCATAAAATAACAGAGTTGTAGGGGCCTTGTAGGTCATCTAGTCCAACCCCCTGCTCAAGCAGGAGACCCTATACCATTTCTGACAAATGGCAGTCCAGTCTCTTCTTGAGAGCTTCCAGTGATGAAATTCCCATAGCTTCTGAAGGCAAGATGTTCCAACAATCCATTGATTGTTCTCATTGTCAGAAAATTTCTCCTTATTTCTAGGTTGAATCTCTCCTTGATCAGTTTCCATCCATTATTCCTTGTCTGGCCTTCAGCTGATTTGGAAAACAGGTTGACCCCCTCTGTGGCAGCCCCTCAAATATTGAAACACTGTTATCATGTCTCCCCTGGTCCTTCTCTTCTCAAGACTGGCCATGGACAGTTCCTGTAACAGTTCTTTATATGTTTTAGCTTCCAATCCCCTAATCATCTTGGTTGCAAATACAACAAAGAAATACAATCTATCCACCCGATCATAACCTATCCCCCCCATCCCCTCCACCATCCAGTTATAATTGATGCTGCTTCTTGGATGAAAAACAAAATATTGTCTTCTTCTTCAAGGAAAAAAAAACCAGTCTGGTTGCCTTTTGAAAAAGCACTTCAGAATATGGGAAGTGATAGGATGCACTCCTGAATATAAATATTATCGGAAAAGTTGAAGAACTTCACCAATTTTATTTTTTCATTGCAAAAATCTGTACATGCGTTATAATGAATTTGATTCACCTCCCCTTTGTCTGTTCTCCTTTGACCTCCTGCAGCAGCAATCATTTTCTTCTTCATTTGAAAGGCAAATCTTTACAGGAGGGGAAAAAAATCACCGAAATGTTAAGGTCATGGTGTGTGTGTGTGTGTGTGTGTGTGTGTATCTGTGCTGTGTGAATCTCCCATTAACACAAGCAAAGAAATGGCAGCCTGGTTTTGCAAATCTAAGTGTGCTAGTCCAGAGGTAAACTAAAATGTACTTTTTAGACTGACAAGTTTCGAACTCTAATCTCCAGTCCATTTCGATGTGTCACCCTATTGATATACCAAAAAGGTTCACGAACGATCTATTTAGGCTAGCTTGAGAGGAGTTTAAAAGGTTATGAAGGGTTTTGCTGACCTATTTTTTTTCCCAGGCACACATCCCTTTAATCTCCTTTGGAGACACCGTCTCAGCACAAAAGGCTGGTACAGCAGCTCAGCAGGAACCTGGATTTTGACATGGAGCAACTTGTCCTGAGGAGATTAAAAACACAGTTGGGCAAAGAACTTTTAGGAAGACAAGCTGATCTCTGTTCCTTTGAAACACTCTCTTTATCATGTGTGGTGGCCTCTCAACCATATAAGGCTCGGAGATTCGTAACACTTTTACAGAAAAACAGTCATAAAAACCAGTAATGTACGTTTACAAAACTTCATACGAGGAGTGGCAGGGAGAAAAAAAATCATAAGGGTAACCTTTGAACTCAGCGCTCCTGAATTCTACAAATTGAGGTGTACATTGGCTGAAAGGACCCAACTGGTGAATCAGAAATAGGGATTATGGATCGTACAGTTGTATTTTATTTAACCAATATCCCCCCACCCCCAATTCTTACATTTTATCCTCATGGCATTTAGAAAGTTTTTTGAATCCTATAAATTGAATCCAGTCTACATTTTGGAACAAGATTGTATTTTGACTACATCGTACATTTCCGGTACCTACCAAGATTAATGGGGGTTTATATGTCATATATATAGGTATAATATTATGATTAAAAATTGCCTTTTCTAATGGCTATGGCTGGAATTCTGGGAAATACTTCTGGAGGTCACTGCATAGGGAAAAACTCACTGAGATATTTCTGGGGAAAAAAAACAATTTCAGAACTCAATTGCGTCTAGGAAGTGTAATGCCCTTCTAGACTAGATATGGTCAGAGAGGCTGAGTTTAGGGCTTGGTGGGGGTTCATAATGTTTTTCTGCCTAAAATAGGGCAAAAATGGTTCCCTCACTCTACCAAAATGCTTACTGGCCAAAGCTGGCCAAGTTATTTTAGCACCTGTGGGAAAAATCCTTTGGGAAAATACCATTTCCTTGGGAAACATAAATAGATTATGTATTATATAGATTTGTGCTCCTGTTAGTACCCTCAAAGCAAGACGAGGCAATGGCTTCATTCTGCCCAAAGAAGGAGAATTGACCCATATGAAAGTAACATTAAACATATTCTAAGAATCCTCTTCATCTTAGTCAGATCATCACTGTCTAAGAAATAAGGTTTTATTTGGAAAACGAATTTTGAAGCTAAACAGGAGGCTCTAAACATGGTGTCCATTCATAGCAGAATAGCAAAGCAATCCGGTTTTTTTTCTTTCTCTCTTTTCTAAGGAAACCCTAATATTATATGTCTGAGTCGTTTCTTTGACATTCGTTAAAGCAAAGCAGGGAAGTCAGCAGAATTATTGTGATACCAAAATGCTGTAAAACAAAAGGTTAAAGATGAAAATCAGGGAACAGACTGGAGATTGACAAGAGAGGAAAACAGCAAGATTTGATAGTAACTCTAACTGACTTTCCATGGAGTAGAAAGTAGTAGTAGAGTAGAGTTCAGACTGCAGCAAGGTTACAGATGCTGTAGGACTCAGCATTTTTCTCCCACTTCATAATTATGAGCATAAAGATATAACTAGGAAGTAAGAATCAGTCATAGAGATATCTCCCAAATGAAAAATAGGAATGTTTGCATGCATCTAAGGATCCCTTCCTGAGTTCCCTACTCTCTACCATCTATCTATCCATCCATCCATCTCTCTATCTATCTATCTATCTATCTATCTATCTATCTATCTATCTATCTATCTAATATCTCTGTCTGTCTGTCTATAATCTATCATCTAGTTAGCTAGCTATCACCTCTCTGTCTGTCTGTCTACCATCTACATTGTCTGTCTGTCTGCCTGTCTCTCTCTCTCTCTCTCTCCCTCTCTCTATCTATCTATCTCGCTATCTATCTCGCTATCATCTAGCTAGCTAGCTAGCTAATTATATCTCCCCAACTTTTATTATTTCACAAATAACTCAATATACTACCTGCTAAAAACCAAAATAATTCAAGGCAGCGAATATCCAACACATCTTCCTCCTCTTATTGTCCCCACAACCAAAAACCTGTGAGGTGGGTTGGGCTGAAAGAAAGTGACTAGGCCAAAATCACCCAGCTGGTTTTCATGGCTAAGGCAGGACTTGAACTCATGGTCTCCTAGTTTCTAGCCTGATGCTGCAACCACTAGACTAAGCTTGCTCTCCCAATTGGTCAATGTAAAGATCTTCTCTGACTGCTTACTACAGGAGATATATTTATTATTTTATTATTTATGTGTTAAATTTATTTGCTGAGCATCTTGTTTTGAAACAAGTCTGGATGGAAGGAGAACACTAAAAAGCAGAAGTTAAAATAAAATGTTAAAAAAGATTAATTTATACGAAGTGCCCATTATGGTATAATGGTTAAGATTCTGAACTATGATTAAAGTTGTCCTTTGTTTGTGCAGCTCCCTGAATAGCTTTGGGCAAGTTATATTCTTTCAATCCAGTCTAGTATAGAGGTGTAGGAGAAATAGAATGAGATGCATTCTGCTTCAAAGAACATTGGCTATAAATGCAACGAAAGTTGGAATTAATGAAATGGGTGGGTTGGGTTGAGTTGGGTTGGGTTATATTGGGTTGGGTAAAAGAGGGAAAGAGAGCTTTACAAAAGAGTGCCATTAGCAGAAAGAGAAACGCCTTTTTTTTTGACTTACCTGAGGATCACTGAGTCGAGTGAGGTCTGGGTAAAGGTAGAAGAGTATCCCTTTAGATGCTCCAGGCAAGGAGACCCCCCTGATCAGCAGAACAATCAGCATGAGGTATGGGAAAGTGGCAGTGAAGTATACCACCTGGTAAAGACCAAAAGACACTTCATGTAAGCAACTGCTATGCAGAACAACCAGGTTGTCACAGACCAATGCTGCTTTCGGAAAGCCTAGGATGATTTTCCTTAGCCCAATGTCCTCCAGATATTTTGGGGCAGCCACTCTTAAAAATGTTAAGAGCAATGTTGGCTAGATATTCTTGGAATTGCCCTCCCCTCCCATTGGGAGGGCATCAGGTTGTGGAAGACTATGCAATACAACCTTACTCTTTCAACTTTGGCTGAGGGATATGGAAAGGTGAAAAGAAGAGAGTTGCTTTAGGGAGACATGTGTCATTCTTGAAATTGGAAATGTCAGTTATCCATGATTAAAATAAAATTGCTGCTTGAAATTAAGAGAACACTTAAGATGCTAAGGAGAAAAACTTAAGATGCTAAGGAGAATGTGGCAGATATTGATAAGAGAGGAACAACCTTTCAAAGGGAGGAATTGCATTTTACTAGTAGCAACTCAATATGCCAGCAGGAAACTCTGCTAAAGATTGCATGCCAATTTTGAGGCAGAAACTGGGTACATGTCAGAGTGATGAGCTATTTGTCTGCAGGTATTTCCTTCAAATGGACCCAAAGCTTTTGATTCTGTTCTTTTGGGATTAATGGGAAGGGGGGAGAGAAATGCAGGTAGAATTTAAAAAGTGCTTTAAATTGAATTTCTCTCTTTACCCCCTGACTGTACCTAGTTAAAAATTACTAGGGCCCATCTTGAGAAGAGATTTTGTGTCTTCTGTTTCTCTTTTGGGTAAAAGAAATGGAGAAATGGAATAAAATATTAGTAAAATTAGAAATATATGCAGTAAGATTTAGTATGGGCATTGATTGCATTGCTTTCCATTGATTATAATTGCTGTTGCAGTCCTGCTGTGCTAGATATTGGAGCATGGCAAAGAAAGACACTGCAGAATAGTGATATCGTGTCCAGTCAGCTATGACGCACAGGATATGCAAGAATACATCAAGATATGGGCTCTCCAGAACATACCGGAGCCTCTTACACTACCTGGTCATTTTTTCAGCTGTGATTTCATTTATATACTTTTTTATTGGTGAAAATAATTAGGAACAACTTTAAGGGAATGTGTTATACAGAGCAATGATGATCTTACTAAAGATTGATTTGATTTAATATGATCTGATTTGATATTGTGGAGGGATATCCATCTTACCCTCATGTAGAAAGTTAATATCCATCCCTCTCCTAGAAGAATGAAATGTTTTGAGAAATATTAAAAAGGCAGAATGTTATATTTCCCTGGTTGAGAAATGGAGAAACATGCTCTTGGAAAGCAGCCCCCATCTTCCTTAATAGGCCACAGCAGATGTCAGTACTTAAGAGATAAAGAGATAGATAGCTCTATTCATAAGCAAATGCCCTCACCCAAGATCTCCCAGTCACAATAGGAATTGCCCAATGCCCCTTGATTGCATCATCCTCAGAAACTTCAACCAAACTTAGCTCAGACAAACTTCTAGGACATGGCCCCATAGGAGTCTGACAACAGCCAACAGAATACATGTTCTTGCACAGGAACAAGAAGTTCAAGCGCAGAGCCCAAGAGAAGTTATAAACCCCCCTCACCCTCAATTCTATATGGTCAGCTTCCCAGGCAGAACCCATGGGCTTGGTGGTTCCGCTTCATCATTAAACCATCTTTCCAATCAGCCTCCAGCCTCCATTTTGTCTCCCGGTGCCTTTCTCTCAGCTTGGAATTAAACCAGGTGGATATTTCTTCCAACATTCACATGCCGCCTTTTGGAGGAAGACAGTCAAGCTGGTCCATGGCAGCAAAATTCAAGAGTCTGAGAGCAGCATTCCTGACTAACAAATTTTATTAAAAGACATAAGTTGGAACTTGTTGGTTTGGGAAAAGGTGTTACCAGACTCCTCCTGAGCTTCTGACTTCTAGCTAACTTCGCAAGCCAATTCAGAAGGAATCGTCTGTTCTTTCCTTCCTGCTTGACAGAGAATGTGAAAAATGTGAAACAAAAGTGAAAAAGTTAAAAAAAAAAAAAGTGTGGAGAAGGAAAAAAATGTGAAAAGGAGAATGTGAGAAGCAAAAACACCTCCGTGAAAACTCTTCCCAAATGGGTAGAGCAGGCCTCCCCAAAATGGTCACCAGTAAATCCCAAAGGTCAATAAGATCATCCAAGGGCAGGGGTGGGCTGCTGGGGGTTTGCAAGGGTTCAGGAGAGCCCCTAGATAAGGTTCTGTGCAGTTCGGAGAACCCCCAAATTCCACTCCTGGCTGGCCCCACCCACCACTCCCCTCCCCTCCCAGGAGTCCCCACACGGCCTGTTTTGGATGCAGGTAAGTGCAGGATGCGCACGGAGCAGAGGTGGTATTCAGCAGGTTCTGACCAGTTCTGGAGAACCGGTAGCGGAAATTTTGAATAGTTTGGAGAACCGGCAAATACCACCTCTGATTGGAGATTTTACAGTATCCTTCCCTGCCACACCCACCAAGCCACGCCCACAGAACCTGTAGTAAAAACATTGAATCCAACTACTGGTGGGGAGGCTTGGGGAGGGCAAAAAACAGGCTCCCAGAAGTTCCGGAAGGCCAGAAATCGGCCCATTTCTGGCTTCCAGAGACCCTCCGTAGTCCAAGGAGGCTGTTTTCACTCCCCCAGAGGCTTAAGAAAAGCCTTTGGACCTCAGGGAGGGCAAAAACGCCCCCACCCACCCTGCCATGGTGCAAGAGGCCGACGAGGCCACACCTACCATGGCCACACCACCCAGCAATTTGCTAAAATTTTTGAAGCCCACTCCTACCCAGGGGTCAATATTGGTCTTTTTATTGTTCATAAAACTTTTGGTTCAAGTAGTATTTATTAAATTATTCTCATGTAATAAAAGGTTTGGAGGCCAAAAACTTCATGAAGGGGCCAATGAGCTGAAGACTTTGGAGACCCCTGAAATAAAGTTGTGTACACCTGCTGTGATGTGCTTGCCAAGTTGTGGATGATTGTGCTTATTCTGCAGCATGCATGCCTATATACACACACACAAAAACAATTACTACCCACCTGCCTTCCATCGAGGACCTGTATACTGCACAAGTCAAAAAGAGGGCTGGGAAAATATTTACAGACCCCTCACACCCCGGACATAAACTGTTTCAACTCCTACCCTCAAAATGACGCTATATAGAGCATTGCACATCAGGACAACTAGACACAAGAACAGTTTTTTCCCGAAAGCCATCACTCTGCTAAACAAATAATTCCCTCAACACTGTTCAACTATTTACAAAGTCTGCACTACTATTACTATTAATCTTCTCATCACTCCTTATCACCCATCCCCTCCCGCTTGTGATTGTAGGACTGTAACTTTGTCGCTTGTATCCTTACAATTTATATTGACTGTTTCCTGGTACGATTTGATTGTTGATTGTATCCTATGACTATCATTGTTAGTGTTGTATATTATGATTCTTGATTCTTAACGAATGTATCTTTTCTTTATGTATACTGAGAGTATTTACACCAAGACAAATTCCTTGTGTGTCCAATCACACTTGGCCAACAAAGTATTTTATTCTATTCTATACACAAACACACATATTCACTCAAACACAAACTCACATATTTATTCAGACATACCTACATCATGCAAAATGTGGCAGAATCTTTATACAGCGATAGGGTTTCACCATTTCTTTAAGTCGTGGAAGGCAACTCTAAGGTATAACCACACCTTTCATTATGCCCAGTTAGGACAAGGGGAAAATGGCAAATATCCTGAGTTTGGGGCTTATACAACAATCAGAAATAGCATGCTTTGAATGAGTTACAAGAAGAAAATATATAAAATGGAAACTCAAATATATCTTCGGTACAGAATCCAACAAAATAACCCAGCAGCCATAGGCGTCCCTGGGGCGGCAAATGATGGCGTGCATGATTGGCATACTTATACTGAAAGTTCAAATGCAAAAACCAAAAGCCAGGGTTTGCATCATAACTCTGTAGTGCACGTTTCATCCATTTATTTATTTTGGTTACTGTGGATTTTACCTCATGAGGTGCCTATGTTAGCAACAATAAACACAACGGGCTGTCAACAGAACAAAAGATATTGAAGCCATCCGTCCTGTAAACTCTCCTCATCTTTTTAGGACTTTTTAGACATAAAATCAACATTTCCCAGTCCAGAGGATGGAGTACTGATGAATAAAAGGTTCCCGAATAAAGTTACAGCATGGAATGAAATGGAATACACCTGCATATATAAAACCATCCAGCTCAGCATGGAATTTAGCCCAGAGGTTCACAAACTCACAGTAGCAAACCCACAAGAATCAGAGGCAAATGAGGGATAGGGTTCACAAATGAGGTGTGTGCATGCTACAATATGCTTGCTATGTCTGCTTGGACAGCTCATCCAAGCGAAATCCTGGTTTTGTTCTCACGCAGTTCTAATTGCTATGTGTAAGCCTTAGGGCTGGATCACAGTCAGAATGTTTTCCTTCTGTGTCTGAACTAGTTGAAATTCAGGTAGATTTCTGGAGTTGCTGCTGTACAGATGATAACTGAATCCCATCAGAACAGTTTCGGAGACTGGAAGAGTTTAGAAAAATGTAAACCACCATTCCAGGTCAAAGACATCCAAAGCCCCCAAAGAAAATAAAATACTGAGGAACCAATCAAGAGTGGGAAGATTCAGAAAACTCTTTTTAAAAAGTAGGGAAGCAATGCTCCATCGCTTTTCCCTTCTTGGAACTCTCTTCAATATTTCTGAAGCCAAGTAAGAACTGATAGTACAAGCACAGAAATTCAGATAAAAGATTTGAGAATTGTAATTAAGCGTAAATGAAACCTGATGCAGATTAGAATTTTGATTTTACTGTATGGATTACGATCTGGGCTGTTTTATTGGGTTGTGTGTGTTTTCAAGGAATGACTCATTTTCAAGGAATGACTACAAAATGTAGCCTCTTCAAAACTCATTCTTCAATGCTTTCTTTTTCTCTTTCTAGCAGTTCAAAAGTATGCAAATGCAAATAGATAAATATGTACCACTTAGGTGGGAAGGTGCAGTGGTTAGAGTGCAGTATTGCAAGCTACTTCTACTACAGCCAGCTTCCTACAATTTGGCAGTTCAAATCCCACCAAGTTCAAGGTTGACTCAGCCTTCCATCCTTCCAAGGTTGGTAAAATAAGGACCCAGATTGTTGGCAGCAATAGGCTGACTCTGTAAACCACTTAGAGAGGGCTGTAAAAGCACTGTGAAGCGGTATATAAGTCTAAGTACTATTGCTATTGTTATTCTGCATGCCTCAGCATAGAATCATTCTGGCCACATGACCACAGAAATGTGCTTGGACAATGCTGGCTCCTTCAGTTAAGAAATGGAGATGAGTACGTCCCCCTAGAGTCAGGTGTGACTGGACAAAGGAAATCTTTACCTTTACCTTTTAATTCTCTCCTAGTTCTTTAATTTTTATATGAACAACAAAGATTTAACTAGAAGGCTTCCAGTGTCCCTTCCAGCCCTATGATGCTATGAATTCTTAATCAATCAGTGATGTTCATTCCCAACCTTTAGATCACACTCTCCTGCTTGTTTGGGGATTAAGGAATAAGGATACTGTCATTGGTCCTTCCTGAGTAAATCAGGCAAAAGAGGACTTCCTTGAAATGAAGTCTCCTTGAAATGAAGCACTACCCATCCAGCTGAGATCAGAGGTGGTATCCAGCCATTTCTTACAGGTTCTGGAGAACCGGTGGCGGAAATTTTGAGTAGTTCGGAAAACTGGTAAATACCACCTCTGGTTGGTCCCATCCTCATCTATTCTCTACCACCCGAGTCCCAGCTGATTGGCTGGGTCTTCTTTTGCTGCCCTGCACAGGAGAACAGAGCTGGAAAGTGGGGTGGGGAGGGAATGGGATTTTGCAGTAACCTTCTCCTGGAGTGGGGTGGAAATTGGGATTTTTACAGTATCCTTCCCCTGCCATGCCTACCAAACCATGCCCATCAAGTCACGCCACACCTACCAAACCATGCCATGCCCACCAAGCCATGCCCACAGAACCAGTAGTAAAAAAAATTGAATACTACCACTGTCGGGGTTGCAGTGGCATTGTGGGTAAGGAATTCCATCCACTATATCCTGTTACAAAGAATAATCCTGTTTTTACAATCAGCAAACATTGATCCAAAATAAATGAGACATGTGGCTGTCTCAAAAATAAATTTTTAACAAGGGTGCAAAACTAAGCAAGCTTACCCTTCAAAACATGATTTTAGTTTATTTATTTCCAATGATAATATTTTATTTTATAAGCTTCTGTTACATATTCTGATATGTAGATTAAACATATAGAATGAAAAATGATATATTTCTTCCTGAACTGCAATAAAAATAATAACTTATATTCATTGGAAAAATTACACAATTTTGCAGAGTTTTAGGCAGGTAGAAGAACAAAATTTAAGAATCCTGATTTATTCTAACTAATGTATTCTAAATTTATTCTATCCTTACATAGAAAAATTATTCCCAAGATAACCCATGAATTCTTTTTCATTGAGAATTGCTGGAGATTGAACTCAAAACGTTTTATATACAAGATTTGGTGATGGAAGTGACTATTGATCACTGAGTAACTGTAAGCCACAGCTGAGCTAATACATTACATAAAGCCAGAAAATGACTTGATTTGGATTTAGCACAATTTATAAATCTAGCAATTGTGTTTTCTAACCAAGACTTGTACCTTGGTGTTATGCCTGAATGAAGCTCGCTCAACAGAGTAACAGTAAACATTACTCTGATTTGTGAAACCCATTCATGACATTTAGCCTCCAACTGACAATGAATCATCGAAGCTTCAAAATTTCTGACTGAACGTGCCTTCATTCACTATTTTTCCATTTCAAAAATAAAAGTTATAGTTCAGTTGGAAAAATACATATTAACAGGAATTCAAAACAAACCCTTTTTCTTTTTAATTCCTTGATCCATTTGGCTTAGAACATATCCACAAAGGGGGTTTTCTCTCACTTATTTTTGGATTGAAATTACATATCAAAAAAAGTGTTTGTAAGTCATGCATGTCCACTTAGCTGGCTCAACACTTAACTTTTTCGTAGATACAGCATGGAAATTACTCTATTATCTGAAATATAACCAAATCAAAATACTGAAAGGAAATTTTGTTCTCATTTCTTATCCACAAGTCACTACAATCAATGCCCCTCTAAAATATAAAGTACCATACACTTCTGCTTGATGAGATACTGATTCCAGAAATGAATGAAGCTTCTAAAAAGTAAGGCTTGTGTTAATATAAGATGTTAGTTGAATCAAGTATCTTCTGAACTACAATAGCTAGCTATAGATAGGGCTATGTAGTTGATTAGGGAGTGGATCAGCATGAGTTGACTCACCATCCATGTATCCATGCAGCCTATAAGAACTCTGTTACTTAGTTGTACTATCAGTGCTTCCAAAACTATCGGGCATGAAAGATCAGGACCACTTGTGATGTTCCAATTAAACTAATTTATTACTGTTCATTCCTATGCACAGGAATCTATTCAGTTAGCACTATCTTGACATTAGATAAGGGTCAACAGAATTCAAGAAGAGTTAGACTAAGTCAATTTGTGGCTATATAGAGACTGTAGGCTGATTCCTCTTTGACTCCACCCCCAGGTTCTGTCACTCTTTCTCCTAAAAAAAGCAACCTTAGATACTGTCAAGAAGAATAACCCATGTATTCAATGCATTCTTACATGATGGAACATTTACACTAAATGAAAAAGTAGGAAGGAAGAATTTTTTTTTAATCATGGCCCTGTTCTGCTTCTGAGTTTTTTCATGTCTACAGATATAGTCTCCCTGCCATAAAAACAAAACAATCAAGCTTTTATACCAATTTGGATTTTTAGTTTGTAAGCTAGAGAAGGCATAAATCAAATCCCTTTAAGCCAAATTTTCCTCCCAAGGCCCTATTAACTTTTTCACCCACTGGAATAAAAACAAATAGTTCTTTCACTGCCCAAACCTTCCCAAAAAATTTTGTCCTTACCACGTTTTACATTTACCACTTACCACTTACATTTATGAACTGACAACACTCCCATCAGCTAATAAACTGAAAAACTGGTATCCAGTCAAGACCCCATGCCCATCTTTCACTCATTACTTTTGCCATGGAGAAAGGAGAAACCCACTCAAGATGAAGAGAAATGATAAAGCTGTCTCTCTGTTCAACCAAAAGACTTACTGCAATCACAATATTACAGACCTGGATTGTGCAGAGTTTTGGTCGGCAAAGGTGACATGCAATAGGCAAATACTACACATAGTATGTAATGGTATGTGGGAATGACCTTGAGAGACTGGGCAAAGAATTACTGCCTAAGGAGCAGTCAATAAGAGGAAGCATACCCACAGTAGTACAGTGGAGGACCAAGAAGCTCAGGTGGTGTCCCTTGCTAAGTTATTTGGTTGTACTGGAATGAGACAATTATCTGCAGCCAACTCACCGTGGCCATCTTGCTATGCCCATATTGCCATGGCCAACTCATTGCAGCCATCTCACAATGGCCAACCTGGCATGGCCATCTCACTGTGTCCATCTGGTTGTGACCAACTCACAGTGGACAACTCACCAGGGGATAGATCCTTGCAGAATAACTCAGCATAATACTCAGCATAATAAATGTTATCCACCATGGTTTCTTCTACATTATTTCTATTGACAAAACTAGAAATAATGTAGAAGAAACAGTGGCACATAACATTTATTGCATTGAATTATCTTGCGTGAATTGCCCCACGGCAAGTTGGCCTATAGTCAGTTGGCTGCAGTGAGTTGTCCCACAGTGAATTAGCTGTGGCAAGATGGTCATGCCAGTTAACAATGGAGAGATGGACAGGACAAGTTGACTGTGGCGAGATGGCTTCAGAGAGTTGTCCTGGACCCAGGTTGTACAGGTGACAGTGGACAACTGTACTTTCAGACTTGCAAGATTCTCTTAACATAGCCTTACAATAAAGGAGAATTAGTTCACCTGATGGTAGTTTCTGCCTGTTCTACTTAGGAAGATTGACACATATCCTTCAGTGGAAAACCTATGAAACACTTTCCTTCCAATATAATACAAAAGACTTGTCAGAGAGATTGGCACTAAATCAAGGGGAAACATCGCCAGAAATGCACTAGATGATGGATAGTTTGTATGGAATACTACAACTTACCTTGCTCACCAGATGTCTACAACAAAAGGCAAATCTGCATTATGCTCTTGAGTAATTCTTCCAATCATTTTCTTTTCTTTTCTGGAGCCCTGGGAATTCTAAGACTTTGGGCACAATAAGCCCCCAAAACTCTGATGTATTACCATTTCTTGGATTTTATAGAGTGTAGCCAAGAGAGTTACACTTGATACAAAAGTAATATACGATTATATGTAGACATTCCTAGAATCTTCCCACCCATCTCTGATTTAATTTCCTTCCTTATCCATTTTCTTATTATTCATTTGTTAGATTTACATCTCACCTTTGGTTCAAGAGCTCAAGGCAACAAATCTCATAAAAAACTGATCAGGTTCTTAAATATTGTCTTCTGACTGATGTGCATAGCTTTATGCCTCTTTCAGCACTTGGGGCTTTCAATAGTAATCTGCCTATGCAGCTAAGGGGACACCACTGCACCTGAAGTTCTCCCATCTGTACTTCAGTAGACTCGAGACATCCTCTGAAGTTTATAACACTTCACATTTTAAGGCTTTTGGCTCTAGGATTTCAAGAACTTGCCAATGAATCTAATGACATGGAATGGACTTCCTGAAAGCAGCAGAATATTTGCTTTGTTGTAATGCCTGGCAAAAATCCAATACTGCTGATTCATGTTGATTCAAAGCAGCAGTAACAGATGCTTGGCTTAGATGTGACCTTTTATTCCCTCTATTTCTAAAACAGTGTTTCAGAGGGACTTCACTTCTAGAAAGCCCACTGTGATCAAAATATTGTTCACTGCTTCACGGTGTTGTATAATAAAATTAATTTTGTTCAGTCCAGTTCACATGTTTTTTTCCAAGCAACTTATTCCATGTCATTCATCTGAAGGGGACTTGAATTCTCCCTCGAGTGTTTTCTTCTTTGATATTGAAATGCCTTGAAAAGTTTCTTAGATGTGTGAAGCTACTGCTGTGATGGAATGGAGAATGTTTGAGAACACTTCACAGAGGTTTTTAGCACTCTCATGTCCTCATTCCCTTAAAACTCATATTGTCTATCTGAGAAGAAGCAAAGTGAAGTATTTCCAAGCAGTTGGGTAGAGGTACCATTAGTTTGGAATTTCACAGTTAAAGGAGTAGAACTAAATTTCTCATTCGCTTCATTTGTCCAGTTTAATTGTTTCTACTCCCCAGAAAGTGGGGGAGAGGAAGTTTAGTCCAATAGACTATCCCTAAGTCTCTAATATTCAGGATCAGGAGAGATTTGAAGGATGATTGAAATGGAAAATTCCATGAAATATATTAAGTGTCCTCCAACTTCACAAACCAACTTTCTTCACATAGTTTTACATCCTTTCTCCAAAATAATCAGAACATAATGTCTGGGAATACCATATCATAGATAACACAATAAAACTGTATGACCCTTGTTGGGTCACTCCTTGAAGTCAAGTATTTTGTTGCTTAAAGATGTCACCAGATGTTTGTTGCATTTGAGAGACTCAAAGCCAATCTTATAACTGTTCCCCTCTAGTGATTGCATTCCATGAAGAGAAATACTATTTATTTATTGTGACTTGTAACTGTCATAGTAGATGAATGTTCTTTGACCCAGGTTCCTCCTACATTATTTCTAGTTTAGTCTTCATATTCTAACTAAAACACCAGTTCATTTGAAAAACACAGATCCTTCTTCCAAAACAGCCCTACATCAGAGATGAGAACTTGCCAGATTTATTGGTTCTTTTGCCACCCGCTGATGACAGTTGCAAACAATAGGGAAAGAAAACTTACACATGGAATTAAAGAATGGATGGGTTTTTTAAAAAAAATCAGAGTTGAAAAAGTGATCATAAAATTCAGAAACATGTGCAACCTCACAAATATAAACATCAAAGATTCTGCTTGAAAATAAAAGTAGATAATCTGGAAATGCTTATGCCACAAAACATTACTATTGTGAAATTTACAACTAATAGTAATCCTTAGAGCTGTAGCTAGTAGATAGGATAGGATGGAATAGAATAGAATAGAATAGAATAGAGTAGAGTAGAGTAGAGTAGAGTAGAGTAGAGTAGAGTAGAATAGAGTAGAATAGAGTAGAATAGAATAATTTATTTGTCCAAGAGTGATCAGATGCACAAAGAATTTGTCTCGGGTGCGGAAGCTCTCAGTGTACTACATGCTAAGCAATATAATAATAACAATAACAATAACAATAACAATAACAATAACAACAACAACAACAACAACAACAACAACAATAACAATAACAATAACAATAACAATAACAATAACAATAACAATAACAATAAGTAAAGAAGATAGCAAGAAGGATAACAATGATACTACAGCATGGATAAATATAAATAGATATTAGGCAGTAGTGAAAGAATTAGGTGTTCAACAGAATGATGACATGAGGGGAAAAAAATGGTCAGTGTCTAGTTATTTTGGCATGCAATGCCTATAAGCGGCATCCTGAGGTCTACAACAATTCACCACGACCAACTTGCCAAGGCCAACATGCCAAGACCAACTCACTGTGGCCAATTTGCCATGGGAAAATTTCCCATGGCCAACTCACCACAGGACAACTTACTGCAGGACAAGAGTTACATTAATATCAAAGAAATAGAAGGAACAAAATCATTTAAAGAAAAGATGCCAAAGGAGGGATAAAATGTGAATGACAAAAATTAAAATATTTTTAAAATTATTTTAAATAATGAAATTGAATTGTTCAATTGTCCCACAGCAAATTGTCCTGTGGCGAGTTGTACTATTGCGGTGTCCCGAGTTGAAATATTTTTTATCCAGGATGTGAGGGATCTGTAAAATATTTTCTCAGTCCTCCTTCTATGGAAGGCATACTGGTTGAAATTGTTCTTTCTGCAGCCCTAACTATCTGTTGGAGTCTGTGCCTGTCCTGTCTGTTTTCTGTACAGAGCCAGTAATTCCTCCATAAAACTGTATCAACAGCTCCTTGGACAGTCTGAACTTCCTGAGCTGATTCGGGAAGAACATTCTTTGTTGTGCCTTTTTAATGATAGTTCTAATGTTGTTTTACCAGATAGATAACAGATAATCAGAGTTGAAAGGGACCTTGTAGGTAATCTAATCCAACCCTCCACCCAAGTGGGAGACCCTACACCATTTCTGACAAATGGCAGTCCAATCTCTCCTTGAAAGTATCAAGTGATGGCATTTCCACAACTTCCGAGGGCAACTTCTGTTCCATTGGTTGACTGTTCTCACTGTCAGAAAGTTTCTCCTTAGTTCCACGTTAAATCTCTCCTTGTTCAGTTTCCATCCATTATTCCTTGTCTGGCCTACAGGTGCTTTAGAAAATAGCTTGATCCCTTCCTCCCTGTGGTAGGCCCTCAAATATTGGAAGACTGCTATCATGTCTTCCCTGGTCCTTCTCTTCTCTAAACTAGCCATGCCCAGTTTCTGTAACCATTATTTTGGTTTTAGTCTCCAGTCCGCTAATCATCCTGGTTGCTCTTCTCTGCACTTTTTCTAGAGTCTCAACATGTGGTGAATAAAACTGGATGCAGTACTCTAGGTGTGGTCATACTAAGGCTTTATAGAGTGGTATTAATATCCCCCTTGATCTTGATTGTATCCCTCTGTTAATATAATTTAGGATTGCATTGGCTTTTTTGGCGGCAGCTGCACATTGCTGGCTCATATTTAGCTAGTTGACCACTAAGACTCCAAGATCCCTCACACAGTTCTGCAGTTACCAGCACACATAAGTCTGAAAAATGCAATTAGATAATTTTTGCCTAAAAATATGGACTGAAATGGTGGTCACCAACTGGTGGGCCAGGGATCACTGGTGGTCCACGAGAAAATTTTGGTGGTTCTCAGAGAAATGTCCCCCCGAAAGCACTTCCCCCAAAGCAATTAATGCATCGGAACACAAGGCTGTGCCACCCACATGGCCTGCCCACCCATTGACCCCCACCCTTTGGCCAAGCCCAAGCCTTACCTTGAGTAGAGCTACGCATGCTGGAATTGGAAGGTAAAACCAATGGCAGGGGAGAGAAATCTGCCCCGGGATGGCTTGCTGATATTGATGGGAAAGTCAGTCCCATATTCCAGAGCTGCAGTAGTCACAAAACTGGCCCTTTGGTCATCCCGGAGCAGCTCATCCATGGCAGGCCATTGCACAGGCCAGTCCTGTGACTACTGCAGCTCTGGAATATGGGACTGATGTTCCCATGAATGTCAGCAAGCCACTGTCAGTCAAATTTCATATTAGTGGTCCATGGGATTTAAAATTATGAGTTTGGTGGTCCCTGAGGTCCAAAAGGTTGGCGACCCCAGAGTTAAATGAAATATCACTCCCTGCCTACATCATCCATTGTAGACTGGAGTATCCAGAAGTTATTTATTTTTTAAAAAATTTCAGGCTTATCTCCTTTTTCATTCAGAAGCTCTTCCATTCCCCCCCCCCCCCNCCTTTTTCAATCAAAAGCCCTTCCCTTTCCCCCCCCCCCCAGACTACCAATATGTAAGGTACTTTGAGTTGAGAGTGGTCCAAAATCATGCAGTGAGCATCCTTTGCTGAAAACAGACTTAAATAAAACTGGCCTTTTCAAACTCCTAATCTAAGTCCTCAACCAGATGTTACATAAAGCCAGTTACATAAATAAGCAAGAATTAACTCTAATGTTCCTTCCCAACGTGGGATATTGTGATGATAAAACAAGTCTTGTGAACTTTAGAAAAAAGTGTTTTTCCTCTCTACTACCTTCATCATTTTTTCCCTCTGTTGGGGTTTCAGAACTGTAAGAAAGCTTTCATCGTGTGCCATTTCCTTACCCAGTGGGATCCCAGCATGTGTTTGGAAAGGCATCCAAGGCAGGATTGTTTTGGGTCAGCTGATGCTGAATGTAGACATAGCTTTTCTCTTAATTAATCTGATTTTAGAAGACATTCCAAAATTATTCAGGTCACCTTAGAGTATACCGCTATAAAATGATATTTGCAAAGATATATCTGACAAAGAAGAAACAAACTTTTGCATATTAAAGGGAAACTGAAAAATAAAAGTAATGAGAAGTGGGAAAATAAATCTTGGATAAAAATAATTTATGGACTAATTATGGAACTTTTAAAGGATATCGTTGCTGCTTCAGTTCTCCCAAATGTGAAATACAAGCTTTGCATGCTGATAGCCTAGTTTCAGGCTCTTATTCAGCTCATAAAAAAGGCTGAATAATTTTTGCATGTGTAGGTCACATTTTTCTTTAAAATCAGCCTTCAAGAACCTCAGGAGCAAAGCTGTGATCAGAATTGGGTAACTGGGTTTGGAAATTAAAGCAAAACTTTGAATCAAGAATAGGTGCTATATAAAGCCTTGAACTATGAGTTGCTGACCCCTGGGTACAAACAAATCCTTTTCTAATCTCTTACAAAGCAAATGGAGGGAGGAAGTCTTTCCAAAATCTTGGGTTGCCACTGTTCAAAATATAGTATTAGGACTTTTGGTCTATTAGCAGTACCCAAGTAGAGGGTAGTGAGGTTGTAGCAGATTAATTTGTCTAAATGCAGAATGGTAAATTGCTGCTCAGCATGGCAAATTAACTTCATGAAGGTAGGAAATGAAGCTAAGGATTTGCAAACCTGTGGGGAAAGTCTGAGGACTGGAGAAAGCATGAACTCATTAGTCTTCATCTAAGAGGAAGACTGCACCCCAGCAGTGAGGGATAGCAAATAGGAAATGAGAGGAACATTAATCATGGAGCTGGGATTACAAATTTGAGTTTGGTGTAAAAATTGAAGTTTTATATGCCTTTCTGGAGCCGTGGTAGACGACCTATGCAGGAAGATTCTGGCTATATAGATAACCAGAAGTGGTATAAGGCAGTTTTCCAAGATTTTGATATTTAATGCAGAAGATATAGTCCTCTTATGCAGACTCTTTAAAGCAGGGGTGTCAAACTCAAGGTCCGTAGGCTGGATCACATGCTGGCCATGCCTAACCCCAGTTTAGCGAAGGGGGAAAATCGTGATATGTCATGTGATGACAACATGACACCTTGAGTTTGACACCCCTGCTTTAGAGAAATATCCTACACAGTGTAATGTTAACATAAATCAGGGTTTTTCGATACAATTATAACCCATGATCTGATTTACTTTTAACAGAAGTGATATCCACTCCACATCCAATAAATCATAGAAGAGAAGAGGAAATTAGAGGAGAGGAGAGGAGAGGAGAGGAGAGGAGAGAAGAGAAGAGAAGAGAAGAGAAGAGAAGAGAAGAGAAGAGAAGAGAAGAGAAGAGAAGAGAAGAGAAGAGAAGAGAAGAGAAGAGTTGGAAGGGACCTTGGAGGTCTTCTAGTGCAACCCCCTGCCTAGGCAGGAAACCTCAAACCATTTCAGACAAATGGTTATCCAACATCTTTTTAAAAACTTCCAGTGTTGGAACATTTACAACTTCTGAAGGCAAGTAGTTTCCCTGATTAATTGTTCTAACTTCAGGAAATTTCTCCTTAGTTCTAAGTTGCTTCTCTCCTTGTTTAGTTTCCATCCATCGCTTCTTGTCCTGCCCTCAGGTGCTTTGGAGAATAGCTTGACTCCCTCTTCTTTGGGGCAGCCCCTGAGATACTGGAACACTGCTATCATGTCACCCCTAGTCTTTCTTTTCATTAATCTAGATGTACCCAGTTCCTGCAATTATTCTTCATATGTTTTAGCCTCCGATCCCCTAATCAGAGGTGGTATTCAGCAGATTCTGACCAGTTCTGGAGAACTGATAGCAGAAATTTTGAGTAGCTCAGAGAACCGGCAAATCCCACCTCTGACTAGAGGTTTTACAATCCTTCCCCTGCCACACTCATCAAGCCACGTCCACAGAACCAGTAGGTAGACTGTGCACAAAAGATGTTATGGAACAAGTTCTACCTGACAAGATTGAGACTGGGTTGAAAGTGGATTTAAAAATGACAGGCTACAAGAATGACTTGGAAAGGCATGTTACACTGGATATACAAGATATACATTGACTGATTTCTTAATAAATAAAAGATATTCAAACAACAAACCAAGAGTGTGACCTGAATAGTTTTCTTATATTGGATTTATAAAGGAGGCTTGTTAAAATGTTGAAAAATTTTGTGACAAGGGGCAATGAATCACTGAAATGCATATGCTACATTATTTGAAGTGACTAAAGCAGTGGTCGCCAACCAGTGGGCCGGGGACCACTGATTGTCTGTGAGAAAATTTTGGTGGTCTGCAGAAAAATGTCACCCTCAAAGCACCCTCCAAAGCAATTAATGCAGGCTGCGCCACCCACATGGCCTGCAGGAACACAAGGCTTGCGTCGCGTGCATTGCAAACAACACAAGGTAGTGAGGGGAGGGGGGAAAGGGCAGAGGAGGAGAACTTGCCCCACGCACCTCACCTGGCCACCGTGCTGCTTCTTTTTGCTTCTCTCTTCTGCTTTTGGCTGCACTCAAGGAAAGCAGCAAAAGTCTTTCTTTCTCTCCCCCAAACTCAGCCAGAAATGAGTCTTTGGGACTCTGCAAGGCATCTGCTCCAAGAGGCTGTGCCGGCATGACAAGTCTCACAAAGACTCATTTCTGCTGGAGTTTGGGGGAGAGAAAGAAAGACTTCTACTGCTTCTGCTGTCTTCCTTGCATGAAGCCAAAAGTGTCTCTTTCTCTCTCTCTCTCTCTCTCTTCCCCTGAGAACAGAGCTGGAGACGGTATCCTGTGATCCCAAATAAAGAATGATCAGTAGGAAAATGGGATGGGGGATTTTTCTGCAGACTTTTTTTAGGATTTTCCCAGGGTCTCTGGTCCGCGGGATTTAAAATTATGAGTTTGGTGGTCCCTGAGGCCCAAAAGGTTGGCGACCTCTGGACTAAAGATTAGTATTATTGGAAGAAAAATAAAAGAATATAAAATTGGTTTATTTGATCAAGGCTAAAATAAATATGTTGTTATCTCTGGTAAGGTAACCGTCAATGGACTTTGGCTGACAAGGACTAAACAATTCTCAATCAGAATAGATCTGGAAGGGATCTATACCAACTCCCTGCTGAAGCAGGAGACCCTATACCAGGGATGTCAACCTCGCAGCCTGTCAGCTGGATATATCACATGCTGGCCAAGCCCACCCCCAGTTTAGCAAAGGGGAAAATGTTGTGATATGTCATTTGATGACAATGTGTCATCACAAGTTTAATACTCCTGCCCTATACCATTCTGGACAAATGGCTGTCCAATCTCTTCTTTAAAATCCCCAGTGATAAAGGACCTGCAACTTCTGAAGGCAAGCTGTTTCTCTGGGTAATTGTTCTCATTGTTAGAAAGTTTCTCATTAATTCCAGGTTGCTTCTCTCCTTGATTCCTTTCCATCCATTGTTTTTTTGTCCTGCCTTCTTTAACAGATAATCAGAGTTAAGGGACCTTGTAGGTCACCTAGTCCAACCCCCCACCCAAAGGGAGACTCTACACCATTTCTGACAAATGGCAGTCCAATCTCTTCTTGAAAGTCTCAAGTGATGGCCCTCCCTCAACTACCGAGGGCAAGTTGTTCCATTGGTTGATTATTCTCACTATCAGAAAGTGAGAACAATCTCACTTATTTCCACGTTAAATCTCTCCTTGTTCAGCCTCCATCCAGTATTCCTTGTCTGGACTACAGGCGCTTTAGAAAATAGCTTGACTCCTTCCTCCCTGTGGCAGCTCCTCAAATATTGGAAGACTTCTATCATGTCTCCCCTGGTCCTTCTTTTCTCTAGACTAGCCAAGCCTAGTTCCTGCAACCGTTCTTCATATGCCTTAGTCTCCAGTCCCTAATCATCCTGGTTGCTCTTCTCTGTACTTTTTCTTGACTCTCAACATCTTTTTTATCATGTGGTGACCAAAACTGGATGCAGTACTCTAGGTGTGGTCTTACTAAGGCTTTATAGAGTGGTATTAGTACTTCCCTTGATCTTGACTGTATCCCTCTGTTAATACAATTTAGAATTGCATTAGGTTTTTTGGCTGTTGCTGCACACTGCTGGCTCATATTTAGCTGGTTGTCCACTAAGACTACAAGATCCCTCTCACAGTTACTGCTATCGAGCCTGATTTCACTCAGTCTATATGTGTACTTTGAGTTTTTCTTGCCTAGGACTTTACTTTTCTCTACAGTGAATTTCAATTTGTTAGATATGGCCCAGTGTTCTAGTCTGTCAAGATCCATCTGGATCTTAAGCCTATCTTCTTGAGTGTTAGTTATTCCTGCCAGCTTAGTATCATCTGCAAATTTGGGAAGTTCTCCTTCTATTCTCTCATCTAAGTCATTAATGAAGATATTGAAGAGTACTGGGCCTAAGAGGGAACCTTGTGGCATCCCACTGCTTACTTCCCCCCATGTAGACTTAGACCCATTAAGGACTACTCGTTGAGTACGGTTTGCCAGCCAGTTGTGAGTCCATCTAGTGGTGGTGCTATCTATTCCACTTTTTATAGCTTACTAAGAAGTAGGTTGTGGTCCACTTTGTCTTGTGCTTTGGAAAATAAGTTCATCCCCTCCTCTTTGTGGAAGCCCCTCAAATACCGGAATATAGCTATTATATCACCTCTAGATTACCATACCCAAATCCTGCAACCGTTCTTCATATGTTTTAGTCTCCAGGCCTTTAATTATTTTAGTTGCCCCTTCTTCATGCTTTTTCCAAAGTCTCAACAACTTTTTTGTAATGTGGTTACCAAAACTGGATGCAATAGTAGCCAAAGACTTTAAGAAGTTACCATTTCAGTTTTTCAAGCTTTTATTGTATTATCCCTCTGGTGGATGGCAGATGGCACATACGCTTCCAGATGTCACCCTGTCAAGTTACACCTGTCAAAATGTCAACCTCTACACATTTTGTTTAAAGGGAAACCTATTAGGTTTTGCCATATTCACACATTAACACTCTATTTACTGAAGCCAAGAGAAGAGTTCAATGTTTAATAATGGAATCAGTGCACCAGGTTCCACCAGGCTAACTTAAGGAGTTTCAAGGCACACCACGTCCCACAGATCATTCTAACTGTGAATACATTGATACAGCTTAGTCATCAATCCATCTTGGCATCTAGTTACTATCTGCTCAAAAAAAAAATGCTGCAATACAGCAGCTATGCCTGCATGAATCACATAGACAGAGTAATGTATTCCCTGGATGGATTCTAAGATCTTGCTAAAACCTTGTTCACTTAACCATGGTTCATTGAATGACCAAAATGTGCTAGTTCAAAAACAGAGGTATGCAAAAAGTTCCATTGGCTCTGCCAATCTTTTCAGAGGTGGCCCAGATCAGGGGTCTCCAACCTTGGCAATTTTAACTTGTGGGCTTCAGTCCATAAGTCTTAAAGTTGCCAAAGCTGGAGACTCCTGGCCCACGTGACCTATCCTAGATCAGAAAACTTTTGAAGCACTTTCAGAACACCCAGAAGAGTAAAAATGTTTTATGACAAACGTTTTGCATCACCATCTTCATTCATAAATCATGGTTTAACCATTATGGCTTTAGTTTGGCCAGATGGGCCAAACAAAGGCCATTCAATCTGCCTTTGAATTATGGATTTCCTGTCTGGCCGCTCACAGTGGGTCAGATTAGGTAATCATACCTCTTCAGCCCTTTTTCTTAACACTAGTACACCATAGGGTTGTGTGTTGAGTCCCTTACCCTATACTCTTTATGTGCATGACTGCATTCCCACTCACATTAGTAATACTGCTGCTAAATTTGCAGATGATAAAACAGTGGTGGGACTTATCTCTGGGTGGGGTGAGTCTGCCTACCAAGATGAGGTGGACCTGTTGCTTTCATGGTGTGGAGACAACAACTTGGTCCTCAACACCAATAAGACCAAGGGGCTTATAGTGGATTATAGAAGGAACAGATCAGACATCCAGCCCTTGCTTATCAATGAAGAGCGAGTGGAGCAAGTGGCCAGTTTTAAGTTTCTGGGTGTTACCCTAAAAGAGGACCTGACCTGGGATGCTCACATTGC
>BHFT01022612.1:0-41016 GCA_004320025.1 Laticauda laticaudata
GGATGCAGTGAGTACAGAACGGATGCATCGCGTTAACCAACGGATGGCAAGTGTTTCTCTCCATTTTACGTCCTCTTTCCATCCGTTGGTGCTGTTTGACAGGGGCTTTAAATTTAACCATCTTTTTTAAAAAAGAGAGAGAGAGAGAGAAAAAAACCCCATACTTCTCATTCAAATTAGGAAAAAATGGTTTTATTGGATTCAGTCCCATCCAGCTGCAGGAATAATTATTTTTTTTATCTAATGGTTATTTCAACTGAAGGAGTTGTGATTATTTGGGCTTTCAGCTGCCCTTTCCTGTGCTCCTTTAAATATTGTTCTGGAAGGTGTCCATTTTCTGGAAAAAGATGTGCTGCCGGTTCCTCTTTCGTTAGAGAAGATATTTTAAAATCCATTCTCTGAGCAGAGCAGCATTACTGCATTCAGCCTCTAAATAAATAACCATGCTTCTAAAAATGGCATAGACTAGAAGGATGGCAATGGAGACATGCTGAAATGAAAGTACTCTTGTTGACTGCCTGGAACATCACAGCAGGTGATGAAGCTATATTTTGTTTTGTTTGTAAAAGAAGATGGAATTAAGTTGGTCATTTTCTTGCTATTACAATGCTGTTCCTTTCCATCCCAGTTCTCAAAAACTGCATTTTATGTGCTTTCCCCACCAATCTCACAATTGTTTTTTAAATAAATCTGGCACAGTCATAATCAGACAAAGTTCAATTATTGCTGTTTGGCTGTCCCTTCCAACAGCACTTATATACTGCTTCACAGTGCTTTACAGTCCTCTCTCAGCGGTTTTCAGAGTCAGCATATTGCCCCCAACAACCTGGGTCCTCATTTTACCAGCCTCAGAAGGATGGAAGGCTGAGTCAACTTTGAACCAGTCAGGATCAACACTACATTCTAACCGCGATGACATCACGACTATACAACAGAGAGAAGAAGAGCTGAAAACTTCCATGCACATGTGATCTGAAGCAAAGTTATTTCCAGAAGACTTCTGAAAGAGTATAATTCCATAGGGCAGGGTTGTCAAATTCAAGGCCCACTGGATCAGGCCCATGGGGTGTGTAAATCTGGCCTGTGGGGCTGGCCTGGAAATAGCAAAGGACTGGCCCTGCAGGAGGCCGTCCAGGCCAAAAACAGGGCACAGGGGGCCTCACATAGCTCCCCCTGCCCTGTTTTGGCTGGCAGGGTGCTACAGGAGGTATCTGTCCTCTCTCCCCCCCCCCCCCCCCCCCCCNCCCCCCCCCCCCCCCCAGCCCACGGAGGAGAACTACAATGCTAATCCAGAAGAAATCCAGTTTGACACTCCTGCCATAGGGGAAGCCTTATTTTAATTTTCTATAGACTGCTGGGAAGCCATGCCTTGAAGGAAGAAGTTGCAATCTTTCATTGTATCATTGAGTTATTTGGGGGCAAAAGGGTTTTGAATTCAGCACCACAAGGCTGTCATTCCTTTTGCGGTTATGTCATAATCAAAATGCAACAAAGAACAATTTTCACTCTTTGAACAGAAGGGCTTCAAATCTTGTTTAGTTGATTGCATGATTTATATCAGGTGCTGTTCAGGGCCTTTAGGACTTTGCAATATAAATGTGATATGTCAGTCTAATCTTTAACTATGAAAGGATAAAGGACCCGAGTTTTATCACTTTACAGTTAAAATAAAACATTGTTCTGATCAGATTATAATTTCAGCTAGAACAATATCCGACTTGGGTTTTTTGCATGTGTATTTTTATGAGGTCAATGTAATACACTAGAGGAAAAAAATGATAAACCATTGGGAGGCTAATGGACTACTTTCATGAAAGAAGTAGGTCTGTTTTTTGACCTGAAAGTTCTGGTTGCTTGTTGTATTAGATATTTCTTCAGATATCAGTGTCTTCTTTTCAGCATATTAAGTACTGTCAAGTCTAGAAAATATCAGTAGTTTACAAAAATAACTGATTATTCCATGCCTTGTGTGGTGAGCTGAAAAATTTGCAGTGGCAAGCTTTAATGGAAAGATAATGACTATTTTTTTATTATAGAGAATGAATCAGCAAGACTTTGGCAAAACATATAATAATTTCCTGCAGAATTGGGGCATCATTTTTTTAGAGGTCCTAAAATTAATTTAACCTATCCCTGCACATAAATAATAGATGTGGATAAAGAAAAAAAAACTAGAACCAGTCCAAGGCAACAGCATTTTTGTGAAATAATTCTCATTTCCCCATTTATTTATTTAGTTTTTGCTCCCAGAATACTAGAAATACACACATATCGTGAAAGTCCTCATAGACTTCATCCCATAGCCATATTCCTAAATTAGCATTTTTATCTGCTGCTCTAGCTATGCCCCAAAACCCATTTAAACTATTTCTAGTAGTCATTTTGTCAGTTCAAAATGAATAAAACATTTAATTTTTGTATATGACTTTCCAAATCTCTTCAAGTGAAATTTCCTGAAAGGCCCACTCAGGAATCACTGCTTCCCTTCCCATTTAAAGGTCTCCTCCTCTTTAGGAAAAAAGAGAGCCTAAGACAGACATTCATTTATGTGTTCCCTTGCTTTTTTTTTTCTTTTACTGTGTTCTATCCCTTCTTTTCTTGCAATTGCATTAGAAATGAGCAACGTACTTGACATTTTCATTAAGCTGTACTGTGGCTTATTTATTTGATCTTATTTATGTCTATGGAGATTCTTAGCCATCCAGGTCCTGGTTTTCCCAAAGGTGCTTTTTCAAGAGGCAACTGGACTTTCTGGTTTTTCTTTGAAGATGTTTTGCTTCTCATCCAAGAAGTTTCTTTAGCGCAGAGTTGCCTCTTGAAAAACCACCTTTGATCTTATTTACTTGAATAAAATACTGTGCCTTCCCAGGACTCTATGTGCTCTTCAGGTAATAAAGAGTTGTCTATTGTGCTTATACATCCTAAAACCATTTTATGAGTTACAGATTTCTGATATATACAATAAGTATACATTAGAAAAAAATTATTTAATCTATGTTGTACATAAATCTATTCACCTGCATGTTTTAGGGTTCAAGTGTAAAAATTCTTTGTCATAATGGTGCTCCCTTGTTGACCAAATTTATAGTTTTGGATATGTTGGAATATGAAATAATTTGGAATTAGATCAACCCTTAGCTTGTATAAATTTAGAAAAGAAATTACTGTATACATTTTAACATTTTTAATATGGAGATTTATAGTTATCAAAGCAATAACCTCAAATCTAGAAATACTCTTTAATATTGTAGAATGATAGTAGATTTTACCACTACTCACACAATACTTGACAACACAGTATCAATAGTAGAGATGTTCCAGTTTCTAGGTTCTATAATATCTCAAGACTTGAAATGGACACCTAACATCAAAAATATCATCAAAAAAGCACAACAAAGAATGTTCATTCTTTGTCAACTCAGAAAGTTCAGATCGCCCAAGGAGCTGCTGATACAGTTCTACAGAGAAATTATTGAGCCTGTCATCTGCATCTCTATAACTGTCTGGTCTGGCACTGCAACCAATCAAGACAAACACAGACTTCAATGGATAATTAGAACTGCAGAAAAAACAATTGCTACCAACCTACCTTCTATTGAGGACCTGTATACTGCACGAGCAAGAAAGAGAGTTATGACAATATCTAAAGACCCCTTACATCCTGGACATAAACTGTTTCATCTCCTCCCCTCAAAACAATGCAATGGAGCACTGCACACCAGAACAACTAGACACAAGAACAGTTTTTTCCCAAATGCCATCAAATAATTCTCTCAGCACTGTCCAGTTGATTAAGTCTGCATTACTATTAATCTTCTCATCATTCCTATTATCTATCTCATTATCTTCTTGTTACTATAACTTTGTATCTTTTGATTTACATTGTTTACTTAGTGTCCTAGTATGATTTATGATGATTGCTTATTTAGTATCCATGTCTATCACTAGGTGTTATATCTAATGTTTTATGATGAATGTATTTTTACAATGTTTGATAATGATCTATCACTATTGTTGTATGTACACTGAGAGCTTACGCACCAGAGACAAATTCCTTGTGTCTCTAATCACACTTGGCCAATAAAGAATTCTATTCTGACAGTAATACATCATGTTGGGTGTCATTTCCAGAAGATACATGTGGGAATTAGCTGTTTGTAATTTAAAGGAACTGGGAGTAAATCCTCAATGCGGTGGCATAAAAATGTTACCAGCAAGGCCTAAAGATAGTCCTTCGCTTATGACCACAATGGAACCTGGAATTTCAGTCATAGAGTGTTGAGCTCATAAGTGAGTTACTGCAGTCATTAAGAAAACCATGTCATCATTAAGCAAACCTCACTGTTAAGTGAACAGAGCATATCCATGGGTTTTTTTTGTTTTTTTGCCATTTTGTGCTAGAAAATGGCAAAAAACATTGTATATCTCATGACCACAGGATGCAGTAACAAGTCATAAATGCAAACCAGTTGCAAACCAATTGCCTGAAATGCAATCATGGGCTATTAAGATAAATAAGAAACATTCTTGCTTTGCAAAAAATTTGAAACCTGTAAGAGGAAAAAAAGAGACTTAACAGTCAACAGCAATAATTATAGGAAGAATTCTGATGCCATCTACTGGTTATAATTCTGAATAATGCTTCTGAATTACAATTTTAAACTAAGTATATAAGAATTTAGTATTTCCCAAAAGAAACATGTTTACAGAATACATAGTATTATAGCAGCAAGTAAGAAATAAAGAATTTTTTAAAAATTTATTTATTTTGATTTGTCAATCGCTTGCAAGATAATAGGTATAAGTATATACATAGTTATGAATACATGAAATGGTATACATTTAGTTTATGAATTAATGCAAATGAGGAATATTTAAAGAAAAATAAACGAAAACAATTAGGACAGTAGGCACCTTGTGTGCATCTTGTGCACGCCCCAACAGACCTCTTAGGAAAGGGGTGAGATCAATAGTAGACAGTCTAAGGTTAAAAGTTTTTGGGGTTTCTCGGGTGGAATAAAAACACCACCAGAAGTCAGGACCTAAGTATCCAAGACATTGACAACTTGTTGCTGAAATCGTATTTCTCAATCCAGTTTGGTCTGCAGTTACCTTGAGTTGATCATTGTGTGCTCTTGTGTTTTTGGTTTGAAGCTTGAGTATTCGTTAGACAGAGTAATGTCCATTGCAAGTGTATGATTTTAGATACCCATTACTTAGATTCAGACGAAAGGATTGGCGTAATTCAAGTTTTTCTAGGGATTAGAATTTCGAGGATCATGAGGCATAAGGTATTTACTACAATGAGTAGAGGAATGGGAGAAGCTCTTCTTGTTTGAAAATATTTCTGGACTTTCCCAAACTGTGACTAATATCAGATACGTTAATGTGGGTTCCAGACTATAGTTGTATTTGAGTATTGGATCTAGCAAACTGTTTTGGTTATGCTCCGTTAGTCATGTGATATTACCAGAGAAAAAGCTACATAGGATTAGGGTTAACAACTCTTAATGCCTTTTCCGGTTATGTAGTTAAGTGGGCTCTAGACTTATGATCTTGAAAATGAGTATTCCAAGGGTCCTTTACAGAGCTTGGATCTATCAACAAGATATCTTAACTATTCAGCTATATTTTATTTTCTATTTTTTTTGGCCAATATGTAAGACAGATAATTTATTTGTTGGATTTGAAATTTGCCACTTGTTTGACGTTCTGATACAACAGTCGAGATCCAGAGATAACCATAAGATTTTAGTTTTAGGAGTTAGCTTGTCATGTTACTACTGAATCAAAAGGATTAGAAAAGTTTATGTAGATTGCGTCTATTGTTTTGCCTGATCAAGTTGGTGTAGTCCATATGTTTTCAGCAGTGTAAGAAACTGCAGATTCGTTGATAAGTTTTTTTCTGAAAACCAAATTGTTTATTATCAGAGTGTTGTTTGTTCTCTAAGTGGAGATCATGATTGTGTTTATAATTGATTCCATGGACATTACAGGTGACTGACAGCATAAAGAGCAGTTGGTCTGTAATTTTCAAGCTAGGCTGGGATTCCCTTTTTGAAGCATGGGGGCATGGGACCGTGGCTTGTGACCATAGTGTTTTGGCAGAGGACGCTAGTCCTGAAAGGATTTTTCAAACTGTATCTTAGATGTATTCTCTATGGCAGTGGGATACTTTCTTTAAGAAGTAGACATATCCGTCCGGTCAATAGATTAGAGATGGTTTTATATTGGCCAGTGCTTTTTCAACATTGGTATCTCTGTAAAAATCGATATTTATTAGATCATTTAGTTATCTGTGCTTCAGGTAGGAAATTACTGGGCATTGCGATCGATTGTCTGTTACAAATACTGAGCAAAAGAATGTGTCTCAAAGAGTTGGCTTTAATGTGTCATCATATGCAGTCTTTACCATTAGGTCCTAATCCGGCAGTGGGATGCACTTAGAGTATTTTAGTTCTGTTGTTTACAAATTGGTAAAAAAGTGTGTGGTGGAACACTTGGGAGCATAGAAAAGTTTCTTGCTTTGTTGATGTACATTTGGTACATTCAGTCTTTATCTTGGTGGCATAATTTTTTGTATTGATTTTGAAGTTGGCAATGTTTGATTGATTCCTTTTGACTTCAAGTAAACTATATGTAGTGTAATAGTGCTTTCAACTAGTATTGGACATCCAGAATAGAGATGCCCAGTTCAGTGGAAATGAATGCTCATTGTCATTGAAGATCCATTAGTGCTGTTTATTGAAGTTAATTAATTGGGGATTACATCTCCCATTGTTATGATTTTTGTATGTGAGGCATGTATAGTGGACAAAAGTCAATAATTGTGGTCCTGCTGGAAGGGTCCTTTTTCATTTGCATTCTGTAAATTAAAATTCAAAACACTATCGCAGAAGAGTTTTGAGATCGAGGAAGTTGTTAAGTCTAGTATTATTGGTTACTAGTTGTTCCAAAAAAAAGGAAATAACCAAAGAACAAAATTAAAAAAAAAACACACACAGACATAAAGAATATATAAGAAGAAACATAAGATGAAACAGAAATATAACAATATACAGAAATAATAATAACAATAATAATTAATGAGCGCCTGACTTACACATCATGACGGTCACGATTCGCGAAGTCCAAAGCTGCAAGGTTTTGGCAGGACTTGCAATCTTAGTCACCTGACAAACCTTCGCTCCGTTTCACCTTTGGACACTCGTGCGTCCTACACGAAATGACATCTGTAACATAGTAAGAATCGAAATGTGAAACGTATTTAAGTGGTACATCACCATAGTTCACAGAATATTTGAATTGACGTGCTCAGGAAGTAGCAAACATCCTAGCAGCTTGACTAATCAGCGTGAAACTGTGGCACTCACAATTTGTAAGCATGTCACAGAGAACTTCTTATTATAAGAGAACCTTTCCACTCTCTTTCGGCGCGGCACTCACACACTTGAGCTTTTTACTGCGGCCTACTTGGGGCTGCGCCCGGCGTACGCGGGGCAGGAACCGGCACACTGCTTCCGCGACGCAACGGTTCTACACATCGAAAACACAATAAATCCGTTGCTTTGAATTCAGCCCTATATTTTAGTGTAAGACAAGTAGAATCATTTCATGCCTCTTTTATTCACAAGGCTTCCTTGCATTGAGTAGCTTGCATTTAAGGCCAGACTGTAGTTTGCGAATTGAGGTAGTTAGGGGCGTGCATGCCTCGTCTTGTGGGTGCATGGTGGATTGGATGAATTGGTTGAAGTAGGGTTGTGGTTGAAGGTTAAAGCTGAGTTGTGGGTTGTGTGACTTACTTTTGATACAGTCAGCACGGTAGTCAATGTATAGGTCCTTCTCTCCATTGTCTAGATGTTTTTTGAGTTCTGTGCAGAGTACACGGGAGCGGGCACATTGCTGTATGGTTAGGTCAGGGTGAAAATGGAGGTTCTTATGGTTGGTGTTGCTTTTGGCAAGTGAATTTATAGGATAAATGAATTTAGGCTTGCTTGATTCATTTTTGCAAATGACCCTGCAGAAGCGTGGGGACACAGAGCATCAAGAATCAGATATTCCTTAGAGAAAAGAATAATCAAAGACTCAATTGCCACCTTCAACAGTTTTGTTATTTTATAATTAATAATTTTTGAATTATTTACAATAATATGCCATACAGTTAAAAACTAAAGAAGGATAGTTATGTGAGTTGGCTATATATTAATTTAGACTGATGAATAAAGGTACCTTTGGAAGTTGGTTTAGTTCCAATAACTAAACATGAACACAAACCAACTTATTGACAATGTGACAAAACAATGTGTTCTTTATAAATTTCTATTTACTTTTATTAATGCAAAATATACTAATAGAATAGTTTGTATTACATCATCAAATCATATGTAGAAGTCAAAATGAGGTGCAAACTACTCATTCAGATTTCCTACAGTTATATATTTTTCATAAATAAATAGCATAATTATATAAAATGATCCTTATAATCTAATATCCTAGTTCACTTTCTTACAGGAAATGTAAAACAATTGACAAATAGATACTTGAAAGATTAGCTGAAACAGCCTTTTTTGCATCACAAAATACTCATAAAATTCTGCATTATGCTGGACTCTGTTTTGTCAGTCTAAAACTTTACATGTTATGAGAGATTTTAATATTACAAGTGTTGTCACAGTCCATTAATGGATGCTTTGAACACAGTATTAGACACAGCTTGATTTGTACTGATAACCAATCAATAATCAGTGGATTTTGCACTTTTGAATGGATGTGTACAAGATGGATGTTCTGGAAAGAATAGCTGTTCTGCGTGGTATGGGCTATATTATTTCTAATACTGGAATAGAAAAATATGAAGGAGCTTGTGTATTCTCACTAAATCAATTGCAAAGATGCCTAAAATGAGATTAGCAACTCAGTGTGAATTGTTGAATAGGAAAATGAGCTACAAAATTATACAAACACACGTACATAGCTCATTGATGCTGATTAAACAAATCCATGGAAGACAAAAATATTAATGGCTGCCAATAATTTTGGCCAGGAGTTAAGAACAAGAGGATTGTTTCCTTATGTCTGGCTTCTTAGGGTCATCTCACTGGCTAATGCATAGACAGAATGCTGCACTGTACTGAAACAACTGGAGTCTTCTTATGGATTTCATATAAATGTTTCTGTTCTTTTCGTCTATAAATAAAATATTTTCCAAAGAAATGGTATAAATTAAAATGTTCAAATGTTATTATGCCCTGATGCTAGTATGCTTAGAAACAACAATCAAAATAAACATCAGAGTATCTATAAATGTATATACTGCATTGAAATACTAAGCTATATAATAATTGAAATAAGAATACTAGTGATGATCTTAATGTTTATATTCTTTAGAAGTCATTATCTGCTACCTCCTAAAAGCTAAGTAGAAAAAAAATAAACATAATACTTATTGGCTAAAAGAACTAAAATATAATAAAGTTTGTTTTAGCCAATAAGAACTATTATAGTACAATCATTTATTTATTTCATTAAATGTGCCTATTAGTGCAAAAGTGAGAGATAGAAAAAATAAATCAAAATATCACATCAATTTATAGATGAGTGAATAAATTAGAAAAATGAAGGCACAAAAATTATAGACATAAATATAAAAGCTGATGAGCTGTTCTGGATAATTTAACCTATACAATCTCTTATCTATAAAATGTCTGTATTTGATGTACTACTTCCCAATCATTGGTTAGGTGCCCCTAAAAATAAATAAGAAAAATAAAGTACATAAAGTAAATGGGATACCCTTGAAGAGCATTCAGAAACTACAACTGGTGCAGAATGTGGGGGTGAGGGCAGTTCTTGGGCCCCCAAGAATGGCCCATAAAACACCACTTCTGCACGAGCTACATTGGTTGCTTGTCTACTTTCAGGTGCAATTCAAGGGGCTGGCAATCACTTTTAAAGCCCTTCATGGAATGGGTCCAGGCTACCTGAGGGACAGTCTCAACCCACCTGGGTTGGCCTTTTCCACCCATTTTGGTCAAGGAGGCATGCTGTGAGTGCCATCAGCCCAATTATTCCAGCTGGCCAGATGTAGGAGAAGGGACTTATCTGCTGTTGCACCTGCTGTCTGGAACATCTTGTGTCTACACCCCCATGTAAGGTGAGCCCCAACTCTCCTGACCTTTTGTAAGAGCCTGACCCTGCCAGTTAACTTGGGGCCCCAATGGGGGTATATTACAATGAAGAAGTTTGATTTCTACTTTAAGATCATTAAGGCAAATTGTTGCCATTGTTTTTCATATATTGATTGTAGTAAGTTTATATAAGCAGTGTCTAAGTCTTGGTTGAGCAATGTCTTAATTATTGCTTGTGGGAACAGTAATAGCTTATATACCACTTCACAAGTGCTTTACAGCCCTCTTTAAGCAATTTACAGAGTCAGCATATTGCCCCCTGGGTCCTCATTTTACCAACTTGGGAAAGATGGAAGGCTGAGTCAAGTGAGACTTGAATTGCCAAACTGCTGGCCAGCAGCAGTAGCCTGCAGTACTGCATTCTAACCACTGTGCCATCCTGGCTCTTACTGAGCCAAACTTTTTGGTAGTTAATGAAAGCCACACACAAAGGCCTGGTGTACTCTTTGTGCCTTTCAATGACTTGCTGAAGAACCTGGATGTGATCCATTGTGCTGTAGCCACTTCTGAACCCTGCATGTTCCTTTGGCTGTGCATCATTTACTGTTCTCAATATTCTTTGCTATTAGATGAAACCTCATAGATGACTGAGGTTGATGACCGTAAGATGAATCATCTTAGGCCCTTTTATTGTGTATAAGAATTACCTCAGCATTTTTTCCATGCATTGGTGCATTTTTTCTTTTCTGAGGCATCTTGAGTATAGTTTTGCTAGTATCTTGTGTAAATTGTGACCAACAGCTTTTAGCATTTCAACCGTAACACAGTCATTTCCTGAAGCTTTGCTATTTTTCATTGATTTTATGGCACTTGATACGTTCTCTACTACGATATCTGGCATTTCCTCTTTTTTGGGTTTTGTTAGTTTTGAGTGATCTTGATCTTTGTATAGCTCTGAATAGAATTGTCCAATTATTTCTAACATTTCCTGTCTTGTTCTACACACAGAGCCATCTTCATGTTTTAATGCAAAAACTTCTTTCTTGTATTTATAAGCTTGCATTTTGCTCTCTATTAATCCCTTTGTTTTCTTCAATTGGCTTTTTCAGAAGCTTATGTTAAACTGACACTTTTCTTCTTGGATACATTTTCTTTTGGTCTTGCAAAGTTCAATGTAATCCATGTTATCAGTGAAACTTCCGGTATTCTTCAATGTCCACCATTTTTTAAAATTAAATCAATACTTTCATCAGAGATTTTTGACTGTACAAAGTATTTTCTGGCAGTGCTATAGATGTAGCAGATTCAGTGATGTTTTTGACTATTTGTTCATTTTAATCCATAATGTTCATATCTTCCAAATCTTGCAGTAAGTTCATCAAATAAAGAAAACAAATTTTATTTTGAGAATAACTTGATGTAGTAGACCATACTTGGCCAACAGATCTCAATGAAAAGTGTTACAATAAAGGAAATTGAACGGCATGTTAAATCTGATTGGCAGGCATTTGGCAAACTAAGCATAATTTCCAAGAACAACCTTTCCCTGTGCCCAGAGAGAAAAGTGTTTGATCAGTGTGTGCTACCTGCAATAACATATGACAGGAAACATGGACACTAAAACTGATACAAAAGCTAACAGTGGCACAAAGAGCCATGGAAAATACATGCTCAGCACTACAAGACAAGATAAAAAGACCTGCAAATGGATTAGAGAACAAACAAAAGTATACAATTATCCTCAAGAGAGTAAAAGAATTGAAGTTGAAATGAGCTGGACACCTAGCAAGAAGAACTGATGGCAGATGGGCTAAGGCTGTCATAAAATGGATCCCACTTGATAAAAAGCATCCACAAAAGAGACCTAAAACAAGATGGATCGACAACATCAGCAAGTATTGCAGGCCCAATAGGCAAAAGAAAGCTCAGGACCACATTGTTGGAAACACGCAGAAGAGACCTTCATCCTGTAGTGGATGGACAATGGTTAAAATGATGATGATATATACCAGTGGTAGGATTCAAATTATTTACTAGCAGTTCTGTGGGAGTGGTTTGGTGGGCATGGCTTGGTGGGGATGACAGGGGAAGGTTACTGCAAAATCTCATTCCCTCCCTACCCCACTAACCTGCTTTCCAGCTCTGTTCTCCTGTGCATGGCAACAAAAGAAGACCCAGCCAATCAGCTGGGACTCAGGAGGCAGAGAATAGATGGGGGCAGGACTAGTCAGAGGTAGTATTTGCCTAATACATATATATTGTGTATGTATGCGTATGTATGTATGTATGTGTGTATGTATGTATGTATGTATGTATGTATGTATCACAGGTGGTATTCAGCAGATTCTGACCAGTTCTGGAGAACTAGTAGCAGAAATTTTGAGTAGTTCGGAAAACCGGAAAATACCACCCCTGACTGGAGATTTTACAGTATCCTTCCCTTGCCACACCCACCAAGCCACGCCCACAGAACCGGTAGTAGAAAAAATTGAATCCCACCACTGATATGTCTGTCTGTCTGTCTGTCTGTCTGTCTGTATCTATCTATCTATCTATCTATCTATCTATCTATCTATCTATCTATATATATATCATCATTTTTTTTAATGTAAGCCACCAAGAATTACCCTGTAATACGATGGGTGGCCAATAAATTTTATAATTAAAAAAATAAAGATAAATAACTTCATACTTTAAAATTGGATGAATTGTGGAATGTTGCCTAGCTAAGCCTGCTGATTGCTAAAAGAAAAGCTACATAAATACCATCTGTCCAGTCTGGAATTGTTCCTAACAAAGAAAAAAAATAACTTGTGTCATAACTCTGCATAAAATCCACATTATGCTAGAATGTGAGTGATTGTTTCATCTTCCCCTAGCCTGCATGGGGAAAATTGTAAACAGTGTAGAATATATGTCATAACATAGAGCAGAGAGTGTGACTATATGACTTTGTAAAGACCAATAATAATTGGGTTGGAAAGGTGTATAAAGATAAGGCTGGGGACTTTGAAAAACATTGGGAATTTTAAAAAAAATAGACAAATAGATTAAATGACCACCCTTCTATGTCTATAATTATTTATTTATAAAATTTGTTGACCTGGTCCCAATCTAAAATTGTGAACAGATAGCAATAGCACTTAGTCAAATATACCACTTCACAGAACTTTAAAAATGTACTATTTCCTCAATTAGAGACAAAATAGCTTTATAGAAAATTTCTTGCATCATAATGATTTTATGCTCCAATAAAGTAATCCATAACTTTACATCTTCTTAGGAATTTTTGACATATGCATATGTTGTGAAGACCATGGTAATTGAAGTATTTACAACTTTAAAACATAATTTCTGTATTTCTATGCTGTGAAATTCTATAGGCTTCATCATCAAATTCATAAAGGCTTCAATCCTTTATGATGGGCTGAAAACTGCACTACAGCTCTGTGATGTGAAAGCATGAAAAGATGTTATTACAGAATGTTAATGTGTTCTAAAATGACAAAGATCACTGAATATAACGTCTAGACTGATGAATAAATGACAGTGCATCGTGCATTCATATGCTTTGGAACAGAGCTTATTTATTAAAAGGTGGCTTTACTTTGACACTTCACTTTACATGTTATCACAGTAGTAAAATAAGTCTCCCAAATTTACTCTTGTTATTAAACAGAAAACTAGTTTGATGTAGTGGTTAAGGTGCTGGATTAGAAACCAGGAGATTGGGAGCCCAGCTCAATCTATTGGATTGTTGTTGTGGGGAATATAGGAAGAGGAAACAGTATTTGGATTATCCATTGCCATGGATTTCTCTCTCTGTGTGTCTCTCTGTTTCTCTCTCTCCCTACTCTCTCCCTCTCCCTCCCTCTCTCCTTCCTCTCTTTCCATTCCCTCCCTCTGTGTTTGAGAGAGAGAGAGAGACATGGGATAAAAAACTAAAAAAAAAACCTCTGCCCCAAACCTAGCTATACAAATAACATAACTTCTACTATCTGTTCATTCTAACAAAATAGATTATTTTGATAGTATGCCAATAAGATAACTTACATAAATATGACCTTTATTTCTGCATATAGACAGGAGTGGGATTCTACCTGGTCAGCCTGGTTCTATAGAACTGGTTGTTATGATTCTGCCCAGTTTGGAGAACCGGCAAATTGCACCACTGGCTGGCCCTGCCCCTTTCTGCCCCGCTCACTCACTCCTTACCTGGCATGCATGCCATCAAACTTGCCTGCATTTGGTAAGTTTCTATTTTTCCTTTTTTGTCCCTGACCATCAGCTGTTCTGCTGTGCCGGGAGATTTAGATTAGCTAGAAAGCAGGAAATTGTTGGATTTGTTGCTTTCTGTCTAATCTAAAAGCAGAGCTGAACCTTCCTTAGGATTGAAGCTTCTATTTTTCAGTGCAGACGCAGGTAGCAGATTGTAGAAAGATAGATCTCTAAGAGAATCTGTGATTCTGTGAGCAACTCAATCTGCCTGCCTGCTTTGCCTGATTTTGGGTAAAAGTTGCTCTTTTTTCATGAAAAAAAAATCAATATTTACATACATGGTGTGTTTAAGTTAATTTTGTGAGTTTGCTTGCAAGCAAATTTTATGTGACAGACTCAGGTAGCCAATTGCAGAAATATAGATCTCTAAGTAAATCTGTGATTCTGTGAGCAACTCAATCTGCCTGCCTGCTTTGCCTGATTTTGAGTAAAAGTTGCTCTTTTTTAATAAAAAAAATTCAATATTTACATACAAGCCATACCCACCCAGTAACATGACCACCAAGCCGCACGTGCAAATTAGCAATCCCCACAGAACCAGTTGTTAAGAAATTTGAATCACACCCCTGCATATAGAGTTCTATTGTAAGACGTAACTACTAAGATGGAATTGTTCTGCTTAATATGATAGATGATAGAAAGGAGGTGACCTACCCAAAACAAAGATATATGGATTCTGAAAAAAAAATATTGCTGAAAGTGATCCATGTACATTGTTGAAAAGCTTCTAAGCATAATTAATTGAAACTGAAACACAGGAAACCTCTAGCAGAAGAATATTTTGGAAGTGGGGAGGGGTAGAAAATGTCACTAATGTGGCAGAAATATATTATTTATTTTTGTAATTTTAGACCTACAAGCTAGACTTGGAGACATTGGACTTATATGTCTACTTATTTATGCAAATAAGGAGGAATTCTAACAAGCTGTAGAATTGTACCAAGGAAGAATAAAGGAAAAGGATAAATGTTTAGTCATTAAATATCTAATAAATGCCTATCTTATCAAAATTATAAATTATAAAAGCAGGTGAATCTTTTAAAATAATCTATTTCATGTCTGTTGTATAATAAATGTATTCAAACACAAAGGGATGGGCCAAAGGACACGAAATGAAAGAATATTAAAGGCCCTGTCACACTGGCCGACGGATGCAAAACGTTTGTAAAAATGTTCCATCCGTTGTTATCCGCTCTCAAAAGGGGCAAAATTTGCATAACCAGAGCGGATAAACGGAAAGGAACAGATGGGGGGAGGACGCAGGGCGGATGGAAAGCGGATGCGGAACGGAAGCCTAAGCGGATGGAAAGCGGATGAGAGCGGATAGGTCCCCTCTGCAACGTTTTTTTCCATTTTTATGCTTGTTTGTGAGCTGCATCCGCTTTCATCCTTTCTCCGTCCATGCTACTAATGCTGCCCGTCCATTTCCACGTTCCGTTCTGCATCCGTTCCGGCTTCCTCTCTGCGTCCTTTACCGCTGGAGCGGATTTGAGTTGCGCGATGCACAACGGATGCCTAGCGGATATTAGCGGATGCGTACAAAAGATGACAACGGATGCAGAATGGATGGTCCCCCGTATGGCCTAGCGGATGCAGAACAGACGCGTTGGATACATTTTCCGCTCAAAAAAGTTTGAGGCATGCTTCAACTTTTTGGAAGTGGATGAAATGTCAATGGACGGATGCTCTGGGACGGATAGAGGAGGATGAAAAATGGAGGCAGTGAGTACAGAATGGGTTCAATCGCGTTAACAGATGGCAAGTGTTTCTCTCCGTTTTACATCCTCTTTCCATCCATTGGTGCAGTGTGACATGGGCTTAATATATTGAAATGTTAATAGTTAACCAATAAGTAATTAATATTCTCATAAGAAAGTATGAGATCATTATGGATATAATTACTGAAATAAATATAAGTTATATACTATTTAGTTACTATTGCTTAATGGATTTATCCTTAAGACAATTTGGGAACCAAAGCCTTATATTATATTTGGTTTTATTTACCTCCTTTTTGCTTGGCATCCCAGGCTAGGATAACTTCACTCTTCAGTTTGCTGCACAATCATCCTGTTTTACTGCATACCATGTTAAGACTAGGAATTAGCTGGTAGCACATTTCTATAGGTAGATATATTCTCAGGTGATTTCAGGTGTGTACAACTTCAGTTCAGTAGAAATATGTTAATTATATCAAAGTCCCTCTCCCAGGAGTTAATTGATTTATAAAGCTATGGGAAATCTCAGAATAGGCAAAATAAGTGTGTAAGTAGGAAAGTGAAGTAAGGGTTGTCTGAAGGATAAAGTAATTCAAGTACTCATGAATTTAAAAATCTATCCAATGATACTGTTGAGGTAATAAGCATTAATTTAAAATTTTGTCCTTTAAGCATGGAGTATTGATGGAATTTGCTTGTGTGTGTGAAAGAGAAAATACTGAGGGTGTCGGACTAATGGAAACAGGACAGGTGTTGAGGGAAGAGTGGCTTATCTATGTACATTTGTTTATCTTACTGTGGACTCAGAATATCACAAGAAGCTTGCTTTCTGGTTGCCATGGAGAGTTATGACCTCATTAACAGGACTAGGGAGTTGGTAGATTTCCAGATTCTGCTGAGCTACAAATTCTCCAACATCACCAATGGCTACTGCTGGGCTAATGGGAATTGTAGTTCAGCAACTTTTGCTGTCCAATAAAAGTTAAACAGCAGTGTTGCATATGTACTCATGCCAGGCACTAATGCTGGCAATACAGCCAATGGTAGAAATAAAATTGCCACTGGAAACATCAATCAACCAATGATTGATAAGGAATTTTTCAGTTCTGATTTGAGAGTAACCATAATTGCTTCAGTAATACCGTTTGTACAAATGTTAGTACAAATGTTGATGAAGGAAGCAGAAAACAATGAATATCATGTAAGAGGAATAAGGAAATGATATGAATATATAACTGCATGCTTGGGTTTACATTTTGCTATCTTTAATTGAAGTATTTTGCTAAAGCATTATTATCCTGCAGGATTTCTTTTTCAGGACTGAATTAGTGGAACTGCTTATCTGAAATGTATACAGTACTTCATAATAAAACAGCTTCTGTGTAAAATGATCTTATTTGGGAATTTAAAAAAACAACACTTGAATGTAATACTAGCTTATAAAGGAAAATATGTTTTATAAGAGTGAAAACTACAGCAATCCTTACCATTGGATTCTCAACTTTCATGTTCTCTGAGCAATAAAGAATGCAGTACAAATATGATGCATTTGTTTATTAGAGACAAATGAGTGCTTGAATATATATATATATATATATATATANTATATATATATATATATATATATATATATATATATATATATATATATATATATATATATATACATGAGTTAAAACTGGTAATATATGTGAACCAAATCATAGCATTCCACTCATTTAATTTATCAAATATAAAATTATTACATGGTCTGTATCTCTTTTATCTAGTCCTGTATGTATTAAATTATACTATAACATTACACTTCTGTTGGATATTAGTAGCACATTTTGTCCAGCAGAGGGCGCAAATGAAAAAGCTGGTGAAATTTATTAGAAAAGTTGGCTGCTTTTAATTTTAAGCTTGGCAATCTAAAAGCAGCTATATTTTTAATTCCTATAATAAACAAATCTACTGGCTATTATCATTCCTATACTATTGATAATAGTAGATATTCACAAAGAACATTCCTTGATTTTTGAGACATTCTAATTCAAGGGGCTCTTTTACAATAATTTGTCCTGTGACTCACGTCCTCTGGTTGAGTCTTTGGATATTGTAAAAGACTCAATTACCCGAGGAACTGTCTTGTTACATTCACATTAACGTGTACCACCTGGTCAGGCATTGAGCATATATTACAAACCACATAGTTTACCTAAAATTCTTTACGAATTTTGACTGGCTTGGGTCTAGGATGAGAGCTTTCTCAATTTTCAAATGACACCAAGCTAGGGAGAATTGATAACAGTTTAGAAGATAGACCACATATCTTGACAGATATGAGCACTGGGCCCTTCCAACAAAATGCAGTTCAGGGTGAGAAAAATAAGGCCCTGCACTTGGGCAGGAAAAAACCGAATGCATAGGTACAGAATAGGCAATACCTGGCTCAACAGTAGTAAATAGGTGTACTGATGAATCACCACTTAAGTATGAGCCAGCATTGTGCTACAGCTGCCAAAAAGGCCAATGCAATCCTGGTTGCATCAACAAAGGATTAGCATTAAGATTGCAAGAAGTGATAATACCACTTAATAGTGCACTAGTAAATACTGCATATAATACTGTTCACCATGATGCAAAAGAAATGATGCTGAAACCTTAGAAAGTGTACAGAGAAAAACAACGTAGATGATGAAGGACTGGAGGCTAATTTGTATGATGAATGGTTGAGGGAGCTAGGTATCTCTAGCTTATTGAAGAGAAGGATTAGGGAGAACGAAACTGTATTCCAGTACTTGCTTCCACAAAGAAGAGGGGATTGATTTGTTCTGCAAAGCAGAGAGGATGGGATAAAGAAGTGATGGGTGATTAATGATTAAACCTAGAATGATTGAACCTAGAAGTAAGGAGAACATTTTTGACAATGAGAATTAATGAATGAAATAGCTTGTCATCTGGATGGGTGAGTGCACAATCACTGGAAGTTTTCAAAAATAGACTGGACAACCATTTGCCAGGGTGGTGTAAGATCTCATGCCCTGAGCAGGGGTTAGACTAGAAGACCTCCAGGGTCCCTTCCAGTCCTATGATTCTATGCTCTAAGTCAGTAAACTAGAATACAAGATAATATATTTCTGTATGATAAAAGATAAACTTTGGATCAGCATTGAGTGTACACCAGGTAATTACAGTGCAAAGGCAATGTCTGTCCATTAATTGTTGACATCAGTTGGTGTTCAAATGCAACAAAAATATTTTTTCACTTTTTTAATATTTGCTCATATAAACATAGGAATGATTGAGAGCAATATCTTGAAGACTCTTCAAATGTTTAATTACAACTCTTTTTTTGGATGTAATTGGTTTATGTGACCTTAATTCCTTCATGCAGCAATTATTTTACTAAAGCTCATTAATTTTCTGTAGAGCATAGAAAATATGTAGTAAGCCATACTTATATTGTTTTAGTATGGCTTGTCTAAATTCAAATTACAAGCTTGTATAACAGGTCAATACTGGCATTTGTATGTAACAGTTATTCCTTTTTCATGATGCAAAATAATTAAGCTTCACTGTTCACTTACAACAAAGCAAGTATTTACTATGTTCATTAACTTGGCATTCTAATTGCAAATGGCAATAATGTCAAAATTAGCTTTCACAATATCCAAATTTCTTTGCATTCCAAAGCTGGAGATGAAACTAAGTTCAAACTTTAGAGCTTTATTGGTATTCACCTGCTCCTGCGGGAGAAGAAGCAGACTCATATCTTTTTCCATGCCTGCATTTTTCATCCAAATTAATTAGGACTTTGTTTCATACTTAAGAGTTTGAACAAGGTGAGTGACAGATGGCTTGTCAAGTGAGAGCAGTGATGTAGTTCTGAAGTTGATGAGCCTGATCCTGATTTAATCTAAAAAATATGAATTGATCTGTAGAACTAGAGACTATTATTACCTCAATGGCACTATCTGTGATTAAGGAGAAACAGGAATACGCAACAGAAAAATTTCAGCTCTGTAATCTCAGAGAGGATGCTAACAATACCTTTTTTTGTATGGTGACTCATTTGTTTGTTGACAACTATCATGCAAATATCTAAAACTAAAAGGTTAAGGTTTTCTCTGTCCCGTTGTTTCCGACTTTAGGGTGTTGTGCTCATCTCTTTTTCCTGGCTAAGGGAAGCAGCTTCCATGTGATAGAAACTCCAGAAACAGTTTCCATGTGGCCAGCATTGCTATACACCAAAGGGACATGGAATGCTGTTGTTTTCCCAACAAAGTGGTACCTATTAATCTACTCACATTTGCATGCTTTCAAATTGCTAGGTGGCAGGAGCTGGGGCAAGAATGGGAACTCACCCTGTTTTATGGTGCTCGGGTCTCCAACCCAGGCTGTCAGCTTTCCAGCTGACAAGCTCAGTGTGTTCAATTGTGGAGCCATCGTGCCCCCTTCTGCAAATGTCTGTGGGTATTGAATATATCTGCTACAGAAAGTACTGTTATCATATGAAATCTCTTCCACATATACGTACACACATACTCATATTCATGCTTTGGATGGCCATTTTTCCATTGCTACCCATAGAAAATATGTTATGTCTGAAACTCTTTAATCACATTCAGGCATTCGTTATTTGTATGGTTGCAGTCCATGGCTAGGACACATTTGGCATTTTGCCACTGTCCTTTTTTTTTTGTCCCTGCATCAATGTCTTTGGTCCTTACCTAAAGCTGCAATGCAAGGAAGGGCTGTGGGAGCATGACGAATGACAGTGGGATAACAAGGCAGCTACTCAACATGGACCTTTCCCTGCTCTCCATAATTGGATAAAGGAAACAAGCTTTTCAGCTGATGAAGTGGGTGATTGTATTGTACAGTGGTAAACCAGGGAGTCTTCAACCTTGGCAACTTTAAAGACTTGTGGACTTCAACTCCCAGAGTTCCTTACCCGACTTTGCTGGTGTAAACAGATGACATTTTCGTTATGTGAAAATGAAAAGGTGAGCATTTTCTTATATCTTTCTTCATTACTAATGTTATTTCTGGCCTTAAGTTATTTCCAGAAATATTTTGGAACAGCATTATATGTCCTTCTGAAATGCTATTCTTCAAAATGGTATTACAGTCTGGCAGAAGTCATTTTATCTATCTACTTTGTCTTAATGAAATAGTTGGAAGCCATTGTTTTCTTTTTAAGAAGCCTACTCATCTCACAAATGTATTTTTCTCACCAAGAAAAATATGAACCAAGAAACACTCTCAAATATGTTAAGCTCTATTTAATTACTCCCATGTCTCTGCAAATGCTCTTCGAGCCCTGAATAGGTCAGTTGAAGCTGCATACTGAGACATATGTGCTTTCATTAATACGAGATTAAAAGCTGGGTCACCGAAGTCATCTTTTGAATGCTTTCACTTGGGGCCAATTCACAGGTCAATTTCTATGAGGGTATGCATGCTATCATTAAAAGGTTCCATGCTTTGATTTATAAAAAAAGAAATTAAAGGCTTTTTTAAGAACATGAACAAAAAAAACCTTATTGGATTAGAAGAAAGTTTTCTAATGTTCAGTTTACCAATGGACTAGGTAACCAATTGCAGGATTGAAATATTTTTAAAAAATAATTATTCAATTTCTGACTGCCCAACTTAACCAAGTGGTCTGTGGCCCTCTCAACGCTACTAACATTATTTCTGACAACCCCAGACAGCCTCCTGGCCTCATCAGTGTTCCTTGGAGAAGATGGAATTCTCCCAGAGATTGTAGATTTAGTGGCTACCATCTGAATTTTTTATAGGGGTTTCAGGGATTATTTATTAATTCATACATAATTTATATTTACCATGGATATTTTATGTTATGTGAATTCATTAACTCCCAGGAGTCCTGGTAGATTATGGAAGGTCAAATAATTGAATAACTTCAAGCAGAAGCAGGATAGATATTAGATTCCTGCATTAAAGACATTGAACTGAAAGGGCCCTTTCCCGCTTTTTAACTTACTCATGACCTTTCATCTGATCATCCAAATGATTAGCCAGTTCATTGTCAGCTTAAAAAATAGTGACTCTAAAGTTAGTAAAACAAAAAATTGTGACATAAATGTGCTTAATGAAGGTTCCTTTAGTGTTTTCCAAATATATACGAAAAGAGTAATGATGCTATCTGAAAATATTCCTCCGTGCCCAGAACAGATTAAAAAAATATTTAATTGTTCATTTGATTTCATATTTGTGAATTCAATCCTATTAAATTCAATGGCACTATTTTGGAGAAAGCATAGGATTGCCACCTATCTTGCCCAGATATTTTTTACCTTGAGCAGCATCTGCAGGCCTTAGGCCGAAACTCTGAGTCCTTGGTTGCTGGATTTAGCGAATAGATTGGGAGCATATTGGGTTCTTTGCCTAAGTCTTGTTTTTATTTGGTATTACTTGCATACATCTGATGATTTTAAAGGCGTAATTATCAAATACATTATTAACATATAAGCAATTGTGTAATTAAAAATATTTTCAATTTTTCTTTTTTTTCTGGAAACACTAAAAAGGGTTAATTATTTATTTTACCCTCTATGTTGTTTGGGAAATGAATGAGAGTAATGTGGTAAGAAGTCCTATACTTTTTTTGTTTGATGCCTTCAAATCAGTGTTGACTCTTGGGGACAGCTAGATTAGTCCCTGTGGTTTTCTTGGCAAGATTTTCAGAAGTGGATTGCCATTGCTTGCTTCCTTGGACTGAGAGACAATGACTGAGCAAGGGTCATCTAGCTGGCCAGTCTAAGGTACAGCTAGAACTCAAAAGTCTCCTGGTTTCTAGCCTGGTGCTTCAACCACTATACCAAACTGGATCTCCATTTGTTTCTTAGTACAAGATAAAGGAATGAGGCAATTTTTTTTCTTGTGTTCTGTAGATCTTCTCACATATCCAACAAGAAGTAACGTATGAAGAATCTGCAAGCTGATAGGGGCTTGTTTCAGAAAAAAAAAGAGAGGAACAAGATAAACAAGAAACATCGTATGAATGCATTTTAACAACTTGATGTTAAACATTTCAAACTGGACAACAGGTAGTATTATTTTATAGGACCTCACCTTTCTCTCTTCTACCAGTTTAATTGCACTGAGAAAAAGAATGGGGCTTTTTTTGAGCATCACCAGTCAGCAAGGTTTCACGGTGATGAAAAGATTGTAAAGCATGAAAAACACATGGCTTCCCACCACTTCCATGAAAAAAAAATATATTTAAAAATCACCAATAGAAATTGTAAACTAAATGTTCATGTTTAGGAAGGCATAAAAGCAGAGCTTTCTTTTGCAGACCACTTGTGAGAAAAGTTTGGCATAGCTTTTGGTCTACAAGTTAGGAATTAAACAAACAGGAGAAGTTGCATTTTGGATTGATGGTTACTCACTCTTCAACTGTTATGTTTTACTGCCCTAACTACTATTCACAGGATGGCTTCTACATGCGTGAAGTGGTTGATAGGTTATGTCAAGAAGAGGGATGTGCGTGGCTTACTAGATGTTTCTGTAGTTCTTGGCTTTTCCATCAGCATCCTCAGGTAAGGTATGCTAGGCGTTAACAGTTAACATTGCCCAGGAAAGGAGACAAGAGCAGCTGATTTAAGACACATACTATTAGGACATAATGTGCTATTCAGATAAATATTTATACATTTCCTCTGCAATATGAACCCATATTTGGTCCTTGACAGAGGATTCCACCAGCATTTACATTTATAGCATATACTCCAGCTCCTATTACTACTAATAAATGATGTTGTGACATGGAAATATATCTGCTCTGGCAGAGAAATACTTGTGCCTTGCTATACCTCTATGGCATTTATGACATTGTAGATTAAGTATGTTCTGTCTAAATATTGGAGCAAGGAGAGAGAGATATAGCCCATCAGCTGAACAATATCCACCTGCTCCCACCATCAGGCTCAGTTGTGGAAAAAGCTAAAACATGTACTTCAACAAAGTACTTTTGAAAGACTGCACATTCTCAGACCTGCGTAAATGTATCTGCACATTGAACCAGGTAACTTTGATCCTTAAGTGATATTCTTTATAGAATTATTTACACAGTATTGCTCCCTGAGACAGATAGAACTATCTGCATGAAAGTGCAACATCGGTGAAATCCCTAGTTCCCAATAAAAGCAAAGTTGTTTCAGAGAAAATAGGATATGAGAACTCAATTGTTGTTAAGAATATTGGCTATTGTTTAAACACAAACATCCTTTAGCTTTGAGCTGAATCACACAGTGACTCTCTTGGCAGCTTTCATCTTTAAATCAATCCATCAGTACGCCTTTTATTTTTAGACGTATGACTTAATTATAGTGACAAAAGACTTCTGGTTCATTGCCATTAAATTTCTATGGATAGGACTATTCAATTGTCCAATCTTTGGGATTCAAAGGCCAAAAGAAGCATGCAGGGTATGAGCAAAGAGCCTATCTGCAGTTCCTAAAAAACAGCTATGCCTTTTTCCAGAAACAATCATGTGCAAATCCCAAAAAAGGACATGATGGTTGTAGGAGGAGCAGACAGAAGAGGTCTATTCCTGGATATTTGAACACTATTTTGCATTCAGTAATGCTGCACAGCCCTAATAAGTAAACAATGTTGTATTGATCCATTGTGTCCCATTTAATATTTTGTAATTAATATCAAAAGGAAGTGATTGCAAAATCCAGTTTGTTAAGAAAATTTAAGTCATTCTCACGTTAGCTACATGCAGATCGGTGATACCTTGGTGGAAGAAAAAACTATTGAAGAAACTTTGATTATTCAATTATTTTCTTTCCAGAGTAGAACCATCACTGAAGTACTGCACAGCGCAATGGTTAGAGTGCATACTGCAGGCTACTTCTGCTGCCTGCCTGCAATTTGGCAGTTCAAATCTCACAGGCTCAAGGTTGACTCAACCCCTTCTGAGGTGGGTAAAATGAGGACCCAGATTGCTGGGGGCAATATGCTGACTCTGTAAACTTAGAGAGGGCTGTAAAGCACTATAAAGCAGTATATAAGTCTAAGTGCTATTACTATTGCTACTTCTAAAGGAATGTATTTGGACTTGCCCTTCATTTTCATGCAAGATCTTGCAACTGCATCTTGGTTAAAAAATCCAGTTACTCTCCTCTCAGACAAATTATTAAGAAATCCTGAATAGGTATCGATAGCAGTTACTGTCAAAGTGAGATTCTTATACCCTGTCAAAGATACTGCTATAGTGCATGTTCAGACAATGCAACTTTACAGTTTACAAAATTAATAATTATAAATAGAAAAGCCAATTTAGAAATGCCTTGTACAACCAACCTACATCTTTTTTTTTTTTTACTAAACCAACACTTAAGGAAGTGGGAATGGAAATTAAAACTGTATTGTCACACATTCTGATACTTGGAATGGCTGCTACAGGATCTGATTTGATCCAGAATTCCTTCTAGGACTCAATCTAATTAATGATTTGAAGGACACTTGTGCAAATTATCTTTGGATCAAGCAGCATGCTTTTAAGTATTGTTTCAGTTTTTGATTTTCCAAACCACAGTGAAATCTAGTTACCCTTTAATTTCTCTTAGCACTTTAAAATGGCTTACTATGAAATGAAAATAGGTGCAAGATCTAGTTGCTCTGTTTTCAGACAAATTATTAAGAAATCCAGAATAAGCTTCAATAGTGGTTCCTGTCAAAGTTAGATTCTTATACCGTGCCAAAGATAAGAACTGAACTGCTATAATACATGTTCAGCCAATGCAGCTGTGTGTGAATTACAAAATTAATAGTCATTATAAATAGAAAAGCCAATTTAGAAATGCCACGTACAATCAATATTCACCCTCTTTTTTTGAATAAACCAACACTTAAGGAAGTGGGAATGGAAATGAAAACAGTATTGTCACAAATACTGGCATTTGAAATAGCTGCTACAGGACCTCAAAAAATAAAGGTATTGATTGCTGAAGACCTAAGATAGATGCTTTAGATGTTAATTCTGACACCACTTCACAAAATAGAAGAGTTTGTAAGTCTCATGAAATTGAAATTGACATTACAGCAAAACCTCACATTTATGGGCCAATTAGCAAGAGTGGATATTTTACAAAATATGAATTCCATAATTAAACAAATTATGTGAATTAAGCTTTGTCCAACTCTATTATGTGGGGTAATGCTTAAGTTTAAATTGAATCTGCTGAATATGAGATTTTCTGAATGGAGATCTATAAAAAGGAGTGTTTTTTTCTACTGGAAATTTTCTAACATGTTAGATTATTGTCAGTAACCAGAATAATGATATACAGAATGCATGCTATTTATACGTCAATAACATAATCTTTCAATAGATGCTGGGAAATTTCCATTTGAAAATCTAAAGCTGTAATCATGTCAGAATTCAGGCAGGCACATATATAACTCATATCATACCACTTTAGAGTTTTAAAAACAAAATGTATCATTTCTTCTACTTCCATTATCATTCCAGACCAGAAAGAAATATGGAAAGTGTTTAAAGAGCTTCGACCTACAAAACTGATGATGGAATGAGGAAATGATGGCTAGATTAAATGGAACATGATGCACTACAAATTGCAGATGGGACTACCTTGATCCAGACAAAAAACTACAACTAAGACTGGTATTTGTGATACTTCTCAACTGTACTATTTTGGATATTTAAATAGGATTTGTTTGTACTGATCTAGATGGGCATCATACAGTTCTGCGCAATACATTATTAAAGCTCTGCAGTGTGTTAGATTTGATTCCGAAATGGTGATTTGGGACATGTGGAAATATAAAGCTATCATGTGTTGCAGCTCTTTAAAGCAGCTGCCTCTTTTCCTAGGATCGTGGGGCAACAGATCCCAGGAACTATAGGATTCAGAAAAAGAAGCAACTGCTTTAAATTGCAGATAGGGATATGCACAGTTTCTACTTTTCTACTTCTACACACTCAGAAGTACGCACTCTTATCGAATTTAAAGTTATAGAGTTATAATGACCACATTGCTTCATACCAATTACTAGAATGTAACAGAATCATCTTGAAACTGCTGATTGATCCTAGCTGACTCACAGCGCAGTACATAATGTTGACAGTGGCCAATCAAATTAAGCTATTAACTATGACTGGCAGTCATTTGGATAGCAGGTTTCATGGTGGTGCTGAAATAAGCATTTTAGGATTGACCAATCAATTTTAACTGGCAAAAGCTATCGTAAAAGCAGTCTATCAGCAGTAAACAAAATTATATCCAAAATCTTCTCATTATGGATCAATATTTGGTTATTATTATGTGGAATATTTTAAACTGTGGGGAAATTATGGTATACAAAAGCAGTGCTCTTATTCTCAGGGGAGGTTGAGCTGGCAAAGAAAACTTTCTCATAATTAGATTAAGGTATTTTATACTCAATTTTACAATATATTAAATCAGCCCATTAAAAAATAAGTATTTCCTATAGTTTTAATAAACAGATTTGGCTTAATATTTAGACTCTTCCATAGTGAAACCCGAAATACTTAAAATACTTAAAATATGATTGGTCCAAAAAACCTGAACAAAGAGTTGAAGGTGGGTTGCAGAATATTTTATTTAATTCTGTCTACTGGTTATTTGAATTTTTAAAAGTCCAGTTATGGGATCCGTAATGCATACAATAGGATTTCCCAAATAAATTAAGATAAAATAGGATTTTACTTTGTTTCTATGACTGAGTAAATACTTAAGGATATATTCTGTTCCACCCTGAAGAATAAGAAAATCCCTGATTCTTATACAGAAAACAAAATTTGGTTTCTTTTGTAAGCATTTAGCAGAAAAATTAAATGCTACCTAAGTATGTTTTGTTATTGTAAATGTATTTTATTTCACTTAAAAATGATTATTAATACTATTAATTGATACATGTGCAATAATATACTCAATAAAGTACTTATTATTTGAATTTAGGAATCTGGTTGTTCAGCTGGCCACAGTGCTACCCCTTTTTTCTTCTGATACTATTACAGAAATAAAAACAGTACAGGTTTTACCTGCCATCTTTTGCCTACTATTCATCCTTTGAAAACAGTGTTCCGTACTAACAAAACATGAAGAAAGATGCATTTTGCTGGCTTAAAAACCACCTTTATCTAAAGATGGGGAAAGGGTGTGCAGGTATGTCATAGCAAAAACAGATAGAAAGAAAGTGGGCAAACAGAATTTAAAAAAAAATCAGTAAAGTGCACAATTATTGTCAAACATTCTATTCCTGTTATTTCATTGAATTTACTGAACAGTCATTGTGGACTACAATTTGGCTTGAAAAGAAAAGAGGCTTACAATGCAAACAAACACCTGGTAGGTGCTTCTCCTGAAGACTTTTATAAGAATTGACCAAAGCAATTCAAGGATAACCTACTTCAGCTCTTTGGATGTGGCCCATTTCCTAGCTCCACAAGGGGCAGAAGGATTAAAAGTTGCTTAGATGTTTGTCTCCAATTTATTTCAACTCTTAAATGCCAATGTTTTCCAAATCTGCATCTTCCAGGCCAACAATGGCATCTGATCTGGAGATCATGAAAAGTTTCTCTTTATTTGTATATTGTCTCTGAATTTTCAAAGGCTGCTGCTCTGTTTGTTCCTTGCTGGTGCTCTGTGAAGAGCCAATTTCCTCACTGGAGCTGACTTCACAGTCTTCAGGTGCTTTATGGGCTGGGGTATTGGCAACAGACTCCAAGGAGGTGCCCGACTCCTCCAGTGGAGTGTAGCCCTTATTGCTTCTGTACTGATCACACTGAGTGCTCTGGGAACTTTTCTGATCCACAGATGGCATAGGCAGATGAGAATCCCCCAAATCAAGGGATCTGGAATAGCTGGAAGATGAATCTTTAGCTAAAAGACTGGAGTCAAGGTCAGTGCTACTACCCAATGTCTGAGAGGGCTCAGGGAACAGGGATCTCCCAGAATCAGGGAGGCAGCTTGTGCTCTGGCATCGAAGCACTACCTTGCGCTTGTTCATCCTGGACAACACTGTCAGTTCCTGTGCTGTGTCTAGGTAGCTACTCCTGAGATCTTTTAGACTAAGTTCAAATTCTCCCCGAGGAATTTGTTGGCCATCCTGTTCACCCAGCAGACTCTGCCACTCACCACAGTCTCTATTAGACATTTCCCCCTGAGCCAGCGGTAGCAATGTGAAGGTGCTCAGCGAGGAGCCCACAATGGAACTGGCAGTGCTGTGCTGGTCCCAACTATCTGTGGAGGTACGAGATGGGTTACGGGCGCTTTGGGCCATTGCAGCTCTTTCTTTATAGATGCTATAAACGGCATCAGCCAAGCTGGGTATTTGCTCTTGTCTAGAAGTAGAGAAGCAGTGAGGTGAGGAAGCCAAGTCAGGAGGGGAGAGGGGTGCACTCACAGATGGGTGCCAGGTATTCTTGGTAAGCATGGCAGTGGCTCCTAAGGTTTCTCCTCCTGAGCTGCTGCCAGGCTTCAACTCCAGCCCACAAGATTGCACACAGTTAACAAAACCATTTATTGGGACCGAGGCCACGGCAGAGGAAGCCCCATCCTTTGGCCGAAGACTGTGTGCATCTATGACAGTGGAGTACAGGTCCCTCAGATTGATAACCTTAGTTTTCTTGTCACGATTCTCATGCAGCACTGCATTGGCACAAATGAAGAGGAAGATGCCAATACCCATGATGAGAGGTCCAAGCACTTTGAGCTTGTCTGAATGCAAATATCTAGAGAAAAGATGAAAAATCAAATTTGTTGAGCTGGAGGGTGATGAGGGGGCAGGCAGAGATGGAGAAAGTGCTTTCTGGTTGCCAGAGAAAGAAGAGTTGATGACTTCTAGGAAAGTTTCTCTTGTTTCTTGTGTGTGGTTTTTGGTGTGGCTTTCAGGGGCATTCCCATATGATTGCAATAATGGGCTGTGGCCATGACCCCCTGTCCTATAAAGGGGTTTGGGCCAGTAGCCAACCACAGCCAAGGCAATCCCCACAAGCAACACGAGAATACCACAGACAGCAATGAGGCCAGAGAGGGAGCAGATTTTGAGCTTGCCCTTCACCACCACCACATCATTCTTGAGCTTTTTTTTTGCTTTGCGCTTGTGTTTGGAGACTTGGCCCTGAGGCCGTAAGGGATCTTGTTTTCTGGCTGAGATCCTCAAGAGGCCTCCAGTGGCAATCATGGCTGGCTATCCAGGAGAAGATTCCCTACAGCAGCATCGACTCCTGTGGCAAAATGGAGAAAAGAACGTAAGAGCGATGATATCTTTTAAACCAATCTGTCCTAAACCTGCTCAGTCACTATTGACTAATCAGCCTCATGTAAAGAAGCATGTGAAACTTCTGGTGCAACATCTCATACTAATTGACAAGCAGAAAAGAACCCTTCACAATAGCCTGTTCATTTTATTATCACCAAGCTGACCACATGGTCTTAGCTATGCTGCCTTTGGATGATGATGATGATGATGATGATCATCTACTGCTGGATTGACTGAAAAGGATTATAAGATTCCTTTTTTTTATTTACAATAACTTAGCATCAGATGAAGTGCTAAAACATTTTCTTCGGTGGACATGAATTCCAACAAATCAAGGCTGGGAATTTGTTCAGGAGGGAACAATCTGAAATATACACAAAAGAAAATGCAAATTCTGATAGTTTGGAATTTTACTGTTTTGCATAGAGTCCATATGTGCTTTAACACCACATAAGAACAACTTTGCACATTGCTAGCACTCCTGAACCTGGTATGTTCGTTCTATCTATAGATTATATTATCTCTAAAGAACTGTTCTATCAAAAGAGGCACGCTTCTGTAAGCTTTAGTTTAGTTTAGTTGTACTCTTTCATTTAAAAAATAATAATCAAATTTTATAATAGAAGTCTAATCCGCAAATCTATAAATCATTGGCCAAGCCCTTTCTTCTTTTAATAACCATGTAAGGCAGCGGTGTCAAAATGGCAGGCCGGATGCGTCATGCACAGGCTATGCCCACCCACTCCAGCTCTGTGGAGGAAAAAAGGATCGTGATACATCATGTGAAAGCATGACATCGTGAGTTTTGACACCCAGTCTTTTAAAAAGTCTTTATTGTCCCTCTCCCCACCTCCCCAAAACAGATCAGGTTTGCAATTTCTGCAAGCGCTGTCCATTTTATAATCCAATCCTCTATTGTAATCATTGTATTCCTCAGTAGGACTGCCTTTAAAGATTGTTCACAAACAGCAACTAGAAAGTGCTGACACCAACAAACTATTGTGGCTTAGTGAGTGGAAAACAACCTTTCATATCAACTTAATTTCTCAGCCCAATTAAAATGCTGCTATTGATTTTTGAAGACTGAAGGATTGCCTCTTTCATATTGCTACATCAAAGCCCTTCAATCAGTTCCAGTGGTCTTACTGTTAGGTCTACCTCCACTGAATGCTTGGTTTACAGGGATCAGATGAAGACTGTTGTATTGGTAACTTTTATTTATTAGACCAATTAATTTATTGGGAGACCTTTTATTGGCACAATCTTTTCCTCATGCTTGACAACTACCGTAAACAGGAAGAACATTATTTACAGATGGAGTTTATTTTATTGTTCTAGAACTATGTTTTGGTATCAGTTTTAGGGACGATAGTATTATAATTTGGCTTGTTTTATTTTTCTTTTGAGGGCTTAATGAATTAAATAAGATCTTAATCATGTTGGCAGACAGCTTATGACTGACATGAATTCCATAAATTATCCTAGGATCAGGGTTTTCCAGAAATTCATGCATGACGCCATGCTCTGACTGTAACCCCATTTTATATCTGTCATGTTCACATTCTCAAATCTCAAAGTATGTTAATTTCTCAACATTTCATATTTATTGCTAATCCCATCTGCTTCTCTTCTCTTCTGGTCACCATGTAACAATTCTACCTTAATATTTTCTGTTGTGATATTGGGGTATACTAATGATGAAAAAGTATATTCACACCTCAACTTTTAATGAAACTTCATTTTAATTATATGCACCATCTCTTTTAACTTGCAATGGACCTGCATCTTAAGAAGCATTTCTTCTTAAAACAAAAAAACACTTGGGAAAATGATGTGAAAGCACTAGGTGACAACCTTCTTGTTCACAGTTCTGATTAGATAAAGTTCAAAGGGGAAAAGATGCTGTTGTCGAAATTATTAGTGACTAAGTGCTTTCACAACTTTTCAATTTCTTTGCAAGCCAAAGTTTCATCAGACCCTGGAATTTTTTTCATGAGCAAGTCAGTAGCAAAAATATCTAGTTATAGATGCTTTTAGTAATGATGTCCCTATCTGAATGCCAGGCCTTAAGTTGCAAAAATACAGGAAGGAGCATGCTCTCTTTGTTAGCTCCAAGGATGGGTAACTTTCTCAAGATTTCACCATGTTCACTATGGCTTTGGGCTAAATAAAAACAGGTGGAGATGGAGTATCATACTACATATAATCTGAAAAACTAAAGCCATTTTCACGTGTCAGTGAATGCAATAATGTATATGCATGTTGGCATGCATCTAGGGGAATGAATGCTACTCCTGTTTAGACTACATTAAGACTATTCTTGGAGGTTACAAGTAGAAAATTTGATCATATGAGTAGCATATGAGTAATTCAAAGCACGCAAATTCAAACTACTGAAACAATGCATTTGTATGCAAAGGAAGTAAACATCATGTGGATTGTTGAAGGCTGTAACAGGCATGGATGGTTGAAGAGGTAAATTAATTTCACAGCTTTATTCTAAACTGTAGCTGATACTTTTTTTCCATGCTGCATAGAACTTTTCCTTTGTATACCTATCCTTGAGTGAAACTGAAACATTTAAATCCCTTAAGGATCCTTTACTGTAAATAGAAGTCTACCCGTTTCATAGAATCTTCAAACTGACTTCAACTCAATCGTTCTGGTTCACTATTGGTAGTAAGTACTTGGAAACTTCCTCAACTCTGTCTCAAATCTTCACAACTGAATGTATATTACAAACTGATTTGGAGACTAGGTTTTTACTTCCTAGGGTTGTTATTTTTTTTTAAAGGCTATGGTAGCATTTATTGAGAACTTTGTTAAGAATCTTGAGGTATCTTTTGACCCCAATTTTTATTGTGTTTTTTTTTTGCTGCATACCACACCCATTTTACTTCTCTTCTGGCAAAGATCCACGAGGAATAAAAATTGTGGTCCAACCTGATGTAGGCAGGAGAAGGAGGGAAAAGGTTTAGTTTGTTTAAATGATTGTCATTCCCTGTTTGAATATTAAAGGAGTGAAAAAGGAAATCTGCCAAGTTAAATATTTCCTGATGTGATAATTATGAAAGGATTAAGACACAAACAATGTTGCAATGCATGTATTCAAATATCCACTGCAATATTGTGTGGAACTATTATCCCAGCACATCATAGCGTAGATAAAACTGGAAAGTCAGAAAAATACAAACAAAACAAGGAGCTTTTAGTTTCATAAAATAAACTAATAAGGAAAGCCAGGTAGACAAAATTATGTCTGCTGAAAAGTAGTGCATAAAGAAAAAAAACCTTTCTCTTTATAGTACTATAATCTATGACCACCTAATATATCTTAATACTGTGGAGTAACTGATCTATGGAATTATTCACAAGATACAAAATTGTCACCAATATATACAAATGGAAGAGTATCAAATATATTTATGGAAGTCATTATGCTTACTAATATTCAGTACTAGAAAAAGTATGCCTCCAAATACTAACTGGCATGGCACACAAAGTTGGAGATGCATTTGTGCTCATATTTTACTAGCATAATTTCCAGAGATAACTGACCCTGTTAGAACAGAATGCTAGTTTAGATGGGTTTTTGATTGATTCAGCAGGCTATATTTGTATGCATGGACAACAGGAATGAAAACAGAATTCACAGTGCTGATTTCTTCCACCCTTTCTTTCGTTAACTGCTCACATTAGAGAGTCATGAAGTATAATTTAACCAAGCTAGATGGAAAAAGGTCAACCAATTAAAGATTAATTTCAACTATTCTATGAAAATACTTCAAAATCAACTTTATACCTGCCAATTGCAGTTTATAGCCTCCCTTTTAAAGTTCTTTATGTTGCAGTTTTGGCTTTTTCTATATCAAAATAATCAATATTTAAATGGTTTGCATTGTTTTAAAAGGGAAAAAAAGCTTGATAAAGCCTTCATCATACTTTGTGTTCCTGCCTGCATTTAACATTTCCTGTTCTTTTGCTATGAATGTGTACCTTCTTATGGAGATTAGATCAAATAATAAACTGCTCCCTGGTTTCAGGCTATTGTTTTTGAATGAGGCCAAAAGATTAGATTGCACAAGAAGCTCAGTAATGGTCATCTATCTTGCAAAGAAAAAGGAATTAAATTAGAAAATGTTGGCAATGAAACTGTGTATTGAGTCATTAGCATTATGTATATTGTATACTGTTTTGAACAATATAGAGGTTTTATTTAGGTTAGACTTTCTATTTTACTGCTGTTGTTATACTAAAGAAATAAGCCAGATTTTAATATCAAAAGTTTGTTTTAAGCAAGGTATCAATATTTATTTTCTACAAATATTTTTTTGAATTTAGGGGATGAATATATTCTCTGGACATACGCCTGATTTGGAATCATGTATGATGTTCAAGGTAACTGGTTATGTAACATCAGTGAATTTGCAGCCTATCAATGAAAGAATGCAGTGGCAATAGAGATGCACAATATTAAACCTGCTTTTTTTTTTTTAAAGAAAAGACACTTTTTTGAACAACCCAGGAAACAAAAAGCTCTGTGTTGAAAAGCAGTTTGAAATAATATGCAAGATTTTGTTTATAGCACTGCATGAGGTTTTATAATGTTATTTAGACAACTGAATTGTGCAGTTCTCCACAAATTGTTCAGAGTTGTCTGAAAATATTAATTAAGGGTCATTCCTTGCTTTTCCCAGAGTGAATGAAATACATTATAAGAATGAACGGCAACAGCAATCATTTCAACATGTCGCATAAAGTTAAATCTTTTGCCTTGAAAACAAAAAAGAAATCAGCATCCTAGGTAAGCTTATGTCCTTCATCAGCTAAATCTCCACATTTCCTAAAAAAAAAAAAAAAAAANATTCTGTATTTCAAAAAAAAAAAAAAAAAAACCAGATTCAACAATGTTTAATTTAATTAAATGTCATGCGAGTCCCCAAAAATCCTGATTCTGACAATATGCCTCATGTAATTCATCAACCAATATGATCTCTTGCTTCCACTTTTATTGTATTTTAAAATACGATTTGATGTCACACACAGAGAACCCAGCTTTTCATATTGGGGGGAGGGGAATCACTGTAGGATACATCTAGACAGGAAAGTCAAAGCCTCAGAGGTAAAATTCCTCAAAGAAGCCCACCTCCTATTCATTAATATCATGTGACTAAATCCTCTTGATTCTAGATGGACTTGGGAAACATGCAGAGATATGTCAAAGTAAGCTACATCAACGAATCGCTATACCATCACCCTGCTCCATAAGCAAAGCAATCCCAGATGGTGTTTCAGGCCGTTTTCCAGGATTTCAGCAGCGTTTCGTGTCTAAAAGGTCTACCAGACTACATGCATGCTAGATAGAAGCCCACTCCCGGGTACTTTTCTTTGCCTTTCCCAATGGATGAACGCGTACAAAAGAAAACCAAACCGGGTGGGAAGCCACCTTCCAAGTCCGTCTGGATATAATTTAATCCAGCAGTTTTCCCAAAGAGCAGCTTGTTCTCGGGAAAGAGTTTCCTGGCTGCTCCAAGTCGAAACGTCCCTGCAGGGACAGAGCCGAATAAAACATTAGGGCTTTCATATCTGCTGTCCTATACAATGTAATTGGCCAAGTGGCCTGTGCCTCTGGAGGGTAATTTGCGAAAGATGGAGCTAAAGAGGATTCCCGGCATGACGGACAGCCGGAGAGAGAGATGGCGGGGGGGAGGGGGCGGTGAAAGTGGCCATGAGGAAGACCGATTTTCGCTTTCGCCGTGGGGTCGGTTCAAAGGGAGACCGGCGTCTCGCTCCGAGGTCCCAGAACAAAACTTCCCGCCGAAGAGACATCCGTTTACCGGCGCTTTCCATCTGCCAGGCGCCCATTAACCGGAGGTCGTCTCGACTCGTCTGTCCCTCAATTTAGAAGCTCCCCAAGGCGATTTCTCTACGGTGCCATTTCCCCAAGAAGAGAGAAGCCGCCAACCGAGAGCCACCCATCATGGTGGCCCAGGAGGCGTATGGGCTCCCAGCGCCGCGTCTGTGGCGGACCGGGGGCGAGGGATGGGGCGGGGTGGGTGGGGGGAGCTGCAGAATCCCCCGGTGAGTTTCTGGTTCAAAATGGCAGCATTTAGCAAACGCAGAAGCTCCGTTTGGTCTCTTACCGGGGAAAATCGGCGGGGGAGGTCAGAGCTGCAGGCAACTTCCTCGAAGCCCCGAGAGAAGCCCGGGAGAAACTTTGCAGCCCGGCAGGTGGGCGCCGAAGACCCCGCAGCCCCTCCAGCCCGCCCCCCGTCGACTCGGAGCCATCCCCGTCAGAGAAGCCAGGCCGTCGCTCGCCTCAGCCTCGCCGCATCCGCCACCGCCAGGCGCGGCGAACAGGAGGAGTTTCTGCAAAGTGCGTCGCCCGCCGGTCCAGCCCGCATCCTGCCCGCCGCTCCGGGTTTCGGGGTCCAGGCGCTCCTTCCCTCCCCCTTCGCCGGAGGCTTTTGTTGAGGGTTGCGGTTGCGGCCGCCGCTCGACGCGGACGGCGTCTCCTGCCCCGCGGAGCTCCTGCTGGCGCCGCCGCCGCTGCTGCTGCTGCTGCTGCTGCTCCCGCGGCTTCCAGGCTGCCGCGACTCTTGGTCCTGAATGGCTCCGTGTGAAAGCGGCTGCTGTTGCTGCTGCCGGCCCCGACTCGCTGCAGTTGCTAGGATACCGGAGCCATGACACAGGGAAATTGCTGCAGGATGGCAATCATTACCTTCCAAACTCTCGTTCTCTCTCTCTTTCCTCCCCCCGCCGTTTCTCCTTTTGGAGGCGGACCAAAGGCCTCGCCCTCACCTCTCCCCGCCGGCGCTGTTGCCTGCTGCCCTCCCTTTCTTCTTCAGGCACCTGCGGGCGAAGTGCCGGGCTTCCCGTCCCTCTCCAGAGCAAGCGAGCAAGCGAGCGCACGGGAACGGAACTCTAAAAAGCCCTTTGACACGCTCGCTCCACACAGTCCGACGCCGGTCCTTTGAACGAGCGACACCCCCCCGCCCCGGCCAACCCTTTGGGGAGATTCCTCTGGCGTCGTTGGATGGGACGGGAAGAAGCCAAATTGTCAAGTGGGGGGGGGGGGGAGTCGTCGGTCCTGCCTTCTTTATATATTCTTTCTCTTCCTTTTGCTTTGTGCCACCTCCCCCGCAGCTGCTTCGCCTGCAAAATTCAGAAAACTTAACGCACGTCCTGCACTAGTTTCATTGAAGGCATTGTGGCTCAGCTCCAAAGTGAGTATGCTGTGATCTGCATTTTTTTTTTCCTTTTAACTTTTCACTCTTCATTTGGATTTTGCACTGCGCCTGCCTGAGGGACTGCTTTTTTTTTCTTTTTTTCTTTTTTAAAAAGATTCTTTTTATTTTATTTTTATTTTTATTTTTATTCTTAACTTGAACTAGGTATTGTCCTTCACCCCAGTTAACATTCCAGTTGCAACTGATTAGATGGTTTGTTTTTGACTGTCTCTGCTTTCCACTGGTTTGAATAAATAATTGTGAAAATTAATTCTCTGAATCCTGTGGGTGATTTAGTAGAACTCCTAAATAATTGGATACATGGGTGATTTTATTTTGTAAATGAACAGATTTTTCTGAAGAAACAATCGGTTTTTACATTCTTCCAAAACATTATTTCAAGCTATGTTTTAGTTTGTAACTGTACATACTGTACAGTTTGAAGTGTTTGAGAAAATCTGCACATCTTCCAAAATTTACAATTTTATGCTACAAAAGAGTAATAATACAGTTATTACAACAGTTTTGTGGAGTAATCCAAATCATCAGATCCAAAGGTTTCCCCACCCTGCTGGTGTTTCAAAGAGTTCCCAAGACCTGCTTCTTTTTCTGGCCTTTTGTGAAGGTGACTGGAGTGTCTTTAAACAGGTTTGTTTTCATTTGTTTCCATTCTGTTCAATGTTTTTCCACCTCTGCCTTCTTTCAAATTTCATACTATTTTTATTGTCATGTTTCACGTTTTACATCATTTGTAATCTACCCTGGGTCATCAGAAATCAGACAGCATATAAATTTAATTAATAATATGGTGTATGAAATGAAGTGGACTCTAAGCTATATCAAATCTCAGAGACTTACTTGGCTATCCCTCTTAATTTAGGCTGCAGTTGTGATCACATTCTGATATTTCATCCAGGTAAACATCCAGTGTTGCATAGGTCCTAGTTTACGATATAACTAATCTAGAAAAGGAAATTTAGCTGACATTGTACTAATTTTTTTTCTTTCCCCTTACGTAATAGTTTGTGCACAGCTAAAGAAGGCTCTTTTTAGTTTCTCGGATATTTCTTTGTGTTTTTTGAAATCAAAATTTCTTGAAGTTTCTTAATTGTCTTACCTTTCCCAAAATTTCAGCCTCTAAATGTAATCCTCTTTGAAAAGACTAAATGACCAGCTTCGGATCATGAGAGGGTCTGTTTTTACCCTCTTCCGTTCTGATGGACAGATGAGTAATGTGTTGCAGATTGAGAACCACAGTACGCAGTAACCTGATGAAAATAAATCCTGCCTTTTTCCAGCTTTTCAAAGCTCTTCAAAGAGCACTCTCGGTTTCTTGGGCTGTAAGCAGTCATTATCACACAGAGCAAGCCACTCAGAAGAGAGGCAAAGGGCTTTTGAGCTGCACCTGATACAGGGAACGTTGGTGTAAGAGCCGTGTGCTGGCTGCTCTTACAAGATGCAAAGCAAAGAGAGGAGGAATGCGCCTGTTCATCCTTTTTGCAAAGGAGAGATTCGGTTGAATATTGGATACAGGGATGTCTGATTTTTTTTTTTTAAATAGAACATGGTGAAGCTGATGAAAATCCAGGGGATAGAATGAAAAAAAAACCTCAGCTGCTAAAGGGATTTGTAAAAACTTGGCTATGGGGCCCAAAACTATGGTGTAGGACATACAAATGCCAAGATCATGAGACATACAAATGCCAATATCAGAATTGTCTTTGGTCTTCAATTTGTCTATCAGAAGATCTTAACATCCATCCATCCACCCGATTCTGTGGTTCAGAGCTATTTTATTTTAAATATGTAAACATTCAGGGAATAAACTACGTGCTATCTTGAACTACATTTAGGATTGTGACTTTCATTGATGATACGGGTTCATCTGATTTGGATAAGTCATTTGATTTCAATTATGTAATTATTGTTTCTTGTAGCTGTTATAATTATTGTACTTACAGTGTATTTACATTGGCAAACTAAGAGAATGTTGGGCTAAGAAATCCAATGGACTTATTTTTTATGAAAGTAGAGTACTCACTTTCCTCCATCCTTATTAATTATTACCAATTAGCTACAAGTCCATTGAATAATATAGTAATCAGTAATATGTAGACAGATTTAATTATTTATGCAATGCTGTAGGTTGTCCTGAAGAAAGAGAACACAGTAGCCTATTTTTTTAAAAAATTACTTTTGAACATTCTTAGGACAAATATTAAATAAAATGCATTTAGGTTTTTTTTCAACCTTAGCCCCACCCCACCCCACCCCAAACAACCTAGAATTACTTTATTGAAACCCGGTGTAGCTTGGGGTTGGGTCTTTTGCATAGGATGGATCATATCTGAAAATATTTTTTTCAGTGATTAAGAATCTAAATCAAATGGTGAGTTTGACCTTTCAAACACAGATCTTTGCCTTCTTATCTATATCATGATACTGTTATTTGGTTGTTGTTTTTTTTAAATGAAGGGCTGCATCTGATCTGACTTTTTATAAAGTAGCCTTGGCTTTCATTGAAGCTGAACAAATTTCTGACCTTGGGCCAATCTGTTATTTCTTTTCTACCTCTACAAGGCTCTTGGTGAACCTTTTTTTCCAGACTTACCAAGCATTCAATTTCAGGTGCCTATAGATAAGGCAGTACTTGAACAGTGAAATTCAACATTGAGTGAAAAAGAAAGAAACAAAGTTGAAATACCATATTTTTATACTTGAATCTTCAGCCTGATTTACAGCTAAACTAAGTAATTGGATTATTTTAGACCCTTTGTCCATTTCTGATGGTTGCTAGCATAGTTTGAAGAGTTCTGTGCAATATTCTGGTGCAGTATTCATAAAACATAGGACAATAAAGAAGATCATCATAAGCAACAAAAGGACATAAGTAGTCTATTTCAAAGAACAACACAATCATTTGAGCATACTATAGAGTGCTGTTGAAAATTTTAGACATCATTTCCTGAGCAGTAGGACATGAGTGATTTTAGCTAAGTTGAGTATCTTTCCTAAATTTTACCACCAACTAATAGCCAGTAAAACCAACATTCTGTGTTTTAAAATATGTGGTTTTCTATTTTATAAAGATAACTGAAGATCTATTTATTTAGTTAATACATCTAGTGGTCCGTGATGAACAATATTTAAAAACAAAATCTGAATTACTATAACTGCATAAACTAAAATATAGAACAACTAAGAAAAATACAGCAATCTCTAACATAACCTAGTGTGTTGGGTCTTCATAAACTCAGGGCCCAAAGGCTGGGTGGATCTTTAGGGCTCTGCAAAAGAGCAGAAGGATTGGGGCCAACTTGATCTCTGGATGGGGGATATTCTGAGAGTAGGAACTGGCAGAAAAAGCTGCCCTCTTCGCCCCCCCCCCCCCCC